>RJVU01067793.1:4074603-4113796 GCA_003731715.1 Anabarilius grahami | reverse complement strand
TTTGTCACTAAAGAAAAAAAATGACATTTTAAAATATATATATATATATATATATATGTATAAAAACAGTTATTTTTAATTGTAATATTTCACAATGTTACTGTATTATTTAATATTTTTAAAATTAAATAAACAGTTTGGGTGAGTATGAGACTTCTTTCAATCCCAAACTTTTAAATATAATATTTGAGCATTGTCACACAAGTAGCCGTGCGATATGGCTGTATATCAGCACGGCTGTGATTCGACTGTCGGCATTCACAGCGTGCTGATATACAGCCATATCGCATGGTTACGAGTGTGATATTGCGTTCATACACAAGTGTGCAAATAAATAAGAACAACAACAGAGTGTCTTTAAAAACACTCTTTTGTGAGGAACTACTTCCTTCCGCCACAGATTCAAGTTGACAGTTTAACAGTTGAGCCCAAGCCTCCGTTACTAATTCTAAAATGTCACTTGAACTAGAAACGAAGGAACGTCGCTTCATTTAAGCCCACTGTAATATGTAGAGTATTACGAGAGAGTCTGAGCGAGTGTATTACCTGCATCTAGCTGATGTTCTTCAGGTCAATCTTGTTCATAATCACAAAATCAGTTTGAATGTCCGCTGAGGAAAGCGATATCTTTTGTCTTTGTCCTTTTAACATTTAAGACATTCCCATGACAGCATTAGTCAATGCATGCGTCTCATAAGATGTTTAAATTAAAAACAATGTCCTTGTTTCCTTGTTTCAGTCCCTTACAATATAAAAGTATTTGCGAATGACTGACTCACTCATAAAGACAGTCTTTGCCGCCATCTCATGGCATTTTAATGTAACTTTCACTGAAGTTGAAATCACTAACGGACTTTTTCTCAATACCAAAAATACAGCATGTTATTTATATAAAATATTATTTATTGAATAATAATATTTAAATTAACAACAATAGCCATTATGACAGTATAAGACGTAAAATAGGAAATAAACACAAGCAAACAGTTCAGTACAAAAGCAGTGCTCTTGTTAGTACAGGATTTAATTTCAATGTAAATATAAAGTTATGAATCTTAATATAGCCATTAAGCCAAATCTATTAACTCTGGATCAAGTAATATATTAATAAGACCAAAGATTGCCCGTTTGATATACCCAAAATGAATTATACCTCATGTTTAAACACTATAAGGTGTATAGGCACTACGTTTTCAGATAAACCGCGGTCTAAACAACTATATTCTCTCCTAAAGAAATTCTTAAAACTACATTCTGTCACAAAATAACAGTAGTATCTATAAAAATATAGTCGGTTTGCTCATCCGCCATGACACTCGCTGTGAGAATGCTGAGAGCAGAGTGATTCGAATGGTGAAACGGTTGCCGTGGCAATATTGGTAGAATATCGCATGGCTGGAAAGACCTCTCAGCCAATCAGATTTGAGAACCAAAACTCACTCTTTGTAAGCTGTTAATCAGTGACTCTTCCTTCCTTTGTCTCTGTCTCTTACCTTGCCTCTTCTTTTAACCTCTCCAGAGGAATCCCATGAGGATACCAGGGCCAGGCAGCTGCTGTGAGTTGTAAAAGGCAGAGAGAAAATGACTAAGAGGAGAGAAAGCAGTCTGTGTGGGTCAAGGGTCAGATCTTCAATGCTAAATGAGAACAATCTGGAGCTGCTTGTGAACTGTGAGTCAAACCAAAAGTCAGATTGAAAGTAAGGCTAAATCAACTTAGGACCAAGTTTAGTAATAATAGAGAGACCGTAACCTGGTAGATAGAAAGTTGGGTATGAGAGAAACCACATACCTGTGGTGTACACCCAGAATTTAGTGGGCCTGACTCTTAAAGCTTCAACAAGATGAGTGGTCCTCAACTGAGATGGACTATGTTATAATAGCGCCAGAGCCTGCTCTGAAAACCGATCGCCTGGCAGGAGCTGGTTAGACTGCTGCTTAGACTTCCTCTTCAGACAATTTCACTGTAATCACTGCAAGGGTAGATTTCCTGTCTTTCATTCATATGGTCAGGGGGAAATGAAAGCAGGTGACTGGGGAGCTCAGTCCTGGTGGTGTGGTGGATGGAGACAAGTGGAAAAGGGGCTGCAGACAGCATGTATGATCTTGTTCCCCCCTACAGCTAATTTACAGCTGTGTTATGGAAATCAAAGGCTAGTTTGCAGTTTATCAAAAAGGCTGTTCCGTGTCACAGGATGAAGACTGTAATCCGTCACTATGTCCAGCTGTCTTGTGCCTACTCAGTAAGCAGAGGTGCCTAATCTACAAGCCTAATCTACAAAGAATCTTGTTTGCGCTGAAAAGAATTATGACTTGAATTTAAATATTCAAGTCAAGTTATTTTTATTGTTATATATTGGAATATATACCATGCGTGTATACATAGCACAACGGTTTAGTCGCACTTTAAATGCACTTTTGCTTCCCTGTTGTTTAGTTATTATGGTAAATACAGTCTAAAGTCGAAATACCTCTAATTATGCAAAAAGAAGTTGTTCGGTGACTAAATTGTAGCCTGCTGGGTAGATAGCTTTCCTCTATACATGCTAGCATACATGCTAACCGTTTGGAAAATGTCAGCATACTTTGGATAAGCTGATAATCTGTAGTTTACTTATGACCTAGCTATAGTTTTGGGTACAAAATTGCTGGAAAAAAAAAATAGATTGTGAATAATGACTTTAGTTTTGAGGCCTTCTCACATAATGATAATTTAAAACCATAATTAAAACCATAATGAAATCTGCTTGGGGACATCTTTCGCCTTTGTGTGAATTTCATGATTGCATGGATCCCCATTGAAATGAATGGATTTTGCCTGCAAAATAGTTATTATCCTTGGTGCACATGGCCCATTATTGTAGGGTTAAGATTTTTACTTGTCTATAAAATTGATAAATAGCTTGTGACATATATCCGAATGAAATGGCTTCTAGTACAAGACAAAAATGTAGGGCGAGACTTGATTTTGTACATTGGAAATTGATTGGATCTTGGTGGTTTGCTTTCATGGTGACTTTAAGAACTACACAAGTCAATGGAAAGTTTAAGGTTTAGATATGAGGTAAACGTGTGTTTGTATGTGTACGTTCTCCATGCAGTATGCATTGTGTATATTCTCAGAGCCCCAGTGGGTTTGCCTCGCTTTTCTTCCTGCACACAAACCTCAGTGCGACTCATTCAATCCTTGAACTCTGCCCTGACCTCTGCCTGCTGTTTTCCCAAAAGTTCTCAAAGTTCTCAGATATCTCATTTCATATCAGAGGAGGCACTGACCAGTGAACAAGAGTCTCTGACTGATGCCAGAGCAAGCGGCCAATAGTGTGCTCATGGGACAGGACCAAAGACTAATTAGATTTGTTCAGACAGGTTTAGAATGTTTTTCTCAAAGAGGAGAAATCCGAGGACAGTCCCAGCCCTGTTGTCTTAAGTGAAACTGAGATGTTGTTTGTTGATCTTTTTACAACATATAGGCTACTTGTTTTGTCAGGCTTCTGCTGTAATTATCACTAATGAGAATCCATGTTGACATATGCTATAATGTCACATTTAAGAAATGTCACTGTGTGCTGTTGTACTGAATGTCAGAAAGTTTTAATTGATTTTATGCAACAGATCTATAAACAAGAAGTTAATTTTGATTAACATGTGTATCAAATTTGGGTGAATTTTAAGAAAATCTAACAGCATGTGTCCACTGACACAGAGTGATCGGAGTTGAGCAACACACTCACGCAGGGGATTGTGGGAGAGGAGGTGATTGACAGAGGATGCAATTGAAATCACTGGGAGCTGTCGAGCATCCAAAAGTTAACATGCTCATTTTTACACAAATGTCGGGTGAAAAACACAGAGTTGCAGCCATTCGGCACAGGGTGCAGGTGGTGACATATAACTCATAAACGTTTTAAAATTAGCCACCGAGAACCTGGGACATTTTACGTTGCTGTTTTGTAAACCCGAACAGTACTACTAACTTATAAAGTTTGAGAACACTGCAATTAAAGTCTGTTAAATCATTGATGCAACTTACAACAATTACATTTTCTGAACGAGGAATTTAGTTTTATTTATGTGTAGCTCAACATTTTTGAGTAAACCCTTATACTTAACTCTGGTCCTCTTCGTTTAGGTGTCACATTTGGTTCCTTCACTGTCAAAAATGACAGAGGCCTTGAAATGTAATGTAATATATTTTTGTTCAGTCATATTTTTTGATTATTATTTAAAGGTTTGAGGGTATTTTATGATACTATGCAAAATGTGTACAATTTTTATTAGCTATTTTTCCCCATTAAAAATAATACACAATTTTTTTTCTAATTTATTTTTAAATTTTCAATTCAAGCAGTATTCCATTTTAAAATAGAGACAAGGCATTTAAAATCAATTTTTTTGAAGGTAGATTAGTGCAATCTGGTGGGAGTAAAAAAAGAAAAAAATATGTAATGCCATGTTGTAACCACTAGATTCCTATGTAGTTCTATATAAAGTGGCTTATAAATGATCTATTGTTTTTACAAATAAATGCTTATTTTTATTAAGTTGTGCATTTGGATTTATACTTAGACATTCACAAAGACTACTTTTTGTCAAGGTTTCGTTTTTTTGTTTTTTTGTTTTTTTTGGTTTGAAGTTTTGATTTGAAGTGTCAGTTTTTGCATTAATTTTACTACAGTCCAACCTGAACACAGAGGAGGACATTTTATTACACATAACATCAAATTTCAATATAAATGTAACAAAAATGAACAGGTATGTTTTACCACAGCTTAATAAATCTGCATGGGTCTGATCTGATTTCAACCTCTTATTTGAGTCTTTTGGCTCAATTTTACCAGATTGTTACAGCCACAATGGTTCAGTTGTGTGTATAATAGTGTGTTGTGTAAGTGAGTGTGTATTTGAGTGCGTGTGTCTGTTTTGTACTCTTGATGTTTTAGAGTGTAACCTCTTCCTTGCTGTTCTTTGTTTTTTTACTGCTTTGTGGCTGAATTATTGATTTTATTTCACACATTTGCCAAAACTTGCTCTGTGTTATAGTCATGCTAGTTCATATATATGTGTGTGGTGGAGGGGGTGCACTTTTTTCTGCACAGTAGCTGATTTGTAGTTTGCACCACCAAAAGATTCTCTGAGTTTTCCTATTTTTTTGTATTTCCCATTCATTTCCTATGTCGGTCATTTTTGACCGCGAAGGAGCCAAGTGTGACTAATTTGTTTTCGACCCTTTACCATGTCCAAATCATGTCCGTGATTTTTTTTGTGTGTTCACATAGCTAATGCGACAAAAGTCACCAAGTGTCATCCCATTCCGATGAAGCAAAAAAATTTCAAATTTCAAAATATAAAATTTTTTGATAATTTTTGACCGAAGAGGACCAGAGGGTTAAATGATTATTTTTAAGTTTACTGAATGACATAAAGTGATGTCATTCATCCACGTCACATCGTTGCTCTAACCAACGTTATCAGAAGAATCCATTCAACATTAAACTTACATAAACATATGTAAAGCCCTTACAGCCTAATCCTCATTAAAAAGGTTAATTCTTTCATAAAAGAACTGGACTGGCCAGCCTGCTGGCATGGTCAGTAACTGGTCGGCAGCAGGCCAAGCAGGTTCCCCACAGGGCCAGTTCCAGCCGCTTGTGTCTGGGACTTGAGATTTGTTTGTCTGCTCCATGCAGCTCAGTATCCAACAGACGTGAGCAAGACACACAGGCCTGGCATTACCACTGCTCACACGCTAATCTTGCCCAGACCAAACAGCTTACCCTGGCCAGGGGGGAACATGCTCGTGAAAGCAGGTGTTAATTAGAGCCAGCTCAGTGTGGTGGTGCTGCTGGTGTATGTGAGTCTGTGATTTAGTCTGTGAAGAATGGGTGGGCTCATGTGCTGTGACATCACACTCATACCGTCCCGGTGAGGGAGCACGCAACGACAGGACTTTCATTGTTTGCTGGGAACGGGATCCATGTGTTAGAAATCCTCCTCCCACGTGCCGCAGACATAGACTCGGACTGAAACCCAACACTGGGCCCAGGAGCACCATGCTGATGAAAGACAGTGTTAAGGCTCCAGAAATCCCAGCCTGTCACGCCACAGCTCAGCCATCGCCACCCCCAGTCCCCCGCCCATGGCCTTATGGGAGATGGAGTCTGAGTGTGGGGGTGGTTAGAAGAGGGGAAATAGGGGAGTGTGTTGAGCAGATGAAGTATATAATTCACATTCTTCAATACTTCAAAACGGCTAAAATCTCAACCAGCTCTTGAAAACAGAACAGGAAATCATTTGAACAAGATAGCAAGTAAGACTATAGTTTTCATGCAGTCAGACATTTAAAGCCTGTTTAAAATCTGTTAATGCATCTGCCAAGTCAGTTCTAGTATACATGGATGATTCTTCAATTTAGGGAACTGATTAAAAAAAAATAAATAAATAAAAACATTAATTCTAGGTTTGGGATTGTAAGGATTGTAACGACTTCAGAGCCCGTACACACAGAGACGCGTTTAGCTGTATACGTAAACATTTCGTATCGGCGTTTCGTCCACATGGAGCCGGCGTTTTGGGAGCCTGAAACCGCAATTTTTTGAATCTGGGTTCCAGAGTGGATAAATCTGAAAATGACTCCCTTGCGTTTTCGTGTGCACAGCCAATCTGTATATTTTGTGAAACAATGATGTCATCACCCCACCTCTCGACCTTAGTCAGACACCGTTACGTCACGTAACAGCAACAACAACGATGGACTACATGCTTGTGTTTGTACTGCAGAAATTACCAAGCCTATTAGCTTTACTGAAGCTTTATTACTAAGCTTTACTAAAGTTTGTATACAGCATGCAAGGTTTATGCACATGCCCCAAGTTTTTTAGTGTATCTCATACTGGTCTGGCATGTATACTACATTGTTTTGAGTCAGTTTCAGTGGTTTCATGTGTATGCAGATATTTCTTGAGATGATGCTGTGTTTACAGAATTTTTTTTTAGAACAAAGAAAAAAAATTTCAAATGCTTCGTGTGGATGTGGTCTCAGTCTGTTCAGATTCATTGTGTTTTGGTTTCATTTTAATTGTGTTCCCTGTCCCGATTAGACTGAGTTCTGTTTGCTACTTAGTTCCCTTAGTTACTGATTACATTCACCTGGTGTTTATTTAGTTTCCTCATTATCTCTGTATATTTTGGTCCTCAGTTTTCTCTGTTCATGGTTCCGTTTCATCTTGGTATTATGTGGTTGTGCTATTATGTTTTCCTTGTTATCTCCTTGGATTTATCATTAATGGATGTGTTTGCTGATATCAATGTGTTTAGCCTACTACAGCCACAGTTTGCGACAAGGATTGACTCAACCTTACTTTTTTCTCTTTTTAAGTGTTGAAATATAAAATTTGCCTCTAATTTCAAATAAGTGAAGAGTGACAGTTGGAGGTCATAAACATCATTAATTTTAAATTATCTAATAGTTCCAGTCAATATTTGATGCATGTAATTCTAAAACAATCCATTTATTTAAATTTTTATAAGTTTAAAATGTGTTTTGATTGAAATTACAAGTCAATACCGTCACACACAAGGCAAAGTTTCTGTGTCAATCATCTAATAGTTGATCACTATTTGATTTCATGCATTTTCATTAACTTGCAAAAAAATACTTTTTTAAAAAATTGTTATAAGTCAGTAGTTACATCATCTTACCAGCAGGGGACCATGGTCCTAATTGGACCATGCTAAACGGCCAAACCTTGACTTCTTGGTCTGAATTGCATGTGCTTAAAGCTCCTGTGGCTTTATTTTTAGATGTAACTCTTGCATGAAGCTTACTTCCCCTACTCAAAGTGTTCCCATGGTTTTGAGCTGAGTGATGTTGAGTGAGCTGACCCTGAACGAGGTCCTCCAGTGCCCATTTACACATGCACACACCAGACAATGTACAATCAAGCAGGTCTTCCAAGAGATTTTGGTTTCTATCATCTCTCTCTCTCTCTCTCTCTTACTTACTGAACTTACTGCCATTCATTATATATATATTTTTCTAAATGCAGTGGTAACACCTCATTTCTTAAGATGGCAGGTTCCACAGTACCTGAAAAAATATAGCTGGGAAAAAAATATTTTAATTAATAATAAAAATCTAACAATTATTAAATATAATGCAATATATTTTACACTTAATAAATGTAATACAATAATACATAAACAAAATAATAATAAATAAATAATTCATGAAAACTAATTTAAAAAAAATAATATAAAGTTGAGCTTTGTGATGATTTAATATATATTTTATTAAATTTATTTGACCTTGACAGGTTTGGAACTTCCAGTGGTGAACTCAGAAGCACCAGATGTAGCATAAAATGGCAATAATTTTAAGGAAGAATCTTGGGAATGTTGAAACACATGTATACTATGTCTCTTAATCTATCAGCCTCTCATATTTTGCAGGTACCAGTTGATCCCACATTATCTTTTACTGACGGCAATAAAAAATGAGGTAATAACTTTTATTGATCATACAGTCTGTGCAATTGTAAGAGGGTCTATTGTTTGGTGTAGCATGTCCTGATGGTTGTGGTTCACTGAGCCGGGTATCTTGCTGGGGCAGCACCCTCAGCTGCCAGGATCAATTGTATTGGGTATTAAACTGCTGTGGCAGATACCAGATCAAATGAAACTATCAGACAAGACTTCTTTTGTTTGGTATAGGGCTGTCTGGCTGCTGAGACACCTCTGAGAGAGAGTCAGGGGGAGGCAGACTGAAAGAGAGCAGCTGATGGATAGCGACTGTTGTGCTTCACTATGTGCCGGCATGTGCACATGGTTATTTGTTACTGAAGGACCATTAAATAAAATAAAATAAAATTATAACTCTTTCCAGGCTTTTTTTTTTTTTTTTTGCCAGGCAGTGGCAGCATTTTTCAACATTTTCACTAAATTTTCATGGCCCCCAGAATATTTTGTTGTATGAATATCTGGAGTAGATCAAGTCCATCAACACCCCCTAAGCTTGCACAGTCCTACACCATGCACTTCCTGGGTCGACATTTCATTCTGAAACATTAGGCAGTTTATGCTGTTTAATGTTTGACGATCGCATTATTTTACATGTGCATAAGCAATGCTTCCATAGCTTGTTTCTGCTTCTTCTTCACCTGCGTTTTGATCTGGAGATTCTGTACTCTTTCAAAAGATGTGTAATAGCGCCCTCTACCATATGACAGTGAAAACATGGATTGCTGGAAAATTCCGTCAATGGCGGAAAGTGTTGTCATAAATGATGGAAAATTATACTTTTTTTTTTTTTTCTCAGTAAAGCTTTTTGCATTTAACCTGGAATATTTCTTTTTAAGGAAAGTTTGTGGAATGTGTCAGGTCTTTTTTTCTCTCAGAAATTGTATTGCCAGAGCTTACTAAGACTAGGATGGTAGATGGTACTCCATGTTTTTCCACTTTTAACAAAATGCTTTTAAAGTTTGACATTTTCTACATATGGGTCAAGCAGTGATTTTCATGTTCCATTCTTGATTATTCATGGTGCGCTGTGGCCAGGTCCTGTCCTGTTTCTTTCCTTCAGTGAGGTCCAAACTACTGACAAACAACAAAAGAGATTATTTTTAGTAGATTCATAATTTAGTAGAACAAAATTTCCTCTCTTCTTTGGGTTATAAGAGCTGTCAAAGGAACATGGCAGGAAGTCCTGCATAATTTAAAACTGCGCTGCGCGGCTCCGGCCCATCTTGAATGATTGTGCAATGAAACTGTGAGATTTATTTCTCCTGAGGGGATCACTAATCATTACAGGGGCTTTTGGGGGGCGCGGATCTTCACTGACCACATCCTCTAAATAGAAGCCGTTTCAAAAGATTCTCACACACACATACGCACATGTACACACACACCTGAACACGCATTTTTCTTCTACTTTTTCTCTCCAGTGGAAGTACTGTCTTGGGAGGATGTGCGGAAGCTATCACACATTTCCTCTGTTTCTTCCTCCCTTCCTTCCCAGCAGTTTCTTCCCTGGACAAGGGAGCAAAAATCAGGCAGAAATTTGCAGGCTGTCTTAAAACGATAATGTAAAGATGGCTATGTCTAGGACAGTAAGAGAGAAAAGAACTGCAGACTTGTTTTATTGTTTCTTCAGGGCCCAGTGGCTTGATGGAGAACAATCATCCTGCGCCTTTGTGCTGCCAAAATATCAAAGACTGATTCCAATGACTGATGAGCAGTTTATGGCTGTAAGAGCAGATTATGATCTTTCTGTCTGTCTGTCTGTTTGTCTATCTATCTATCTATCTATCTATCTATCTATCTATCTATCTATCTATCTATCTATCTATCTATCTATTCTATCTATCTATCTATCTATCTATCTATCTATCTATCTATCTATCTATCTATCTATCTATCTATCTATCTATCTATCTACACTATATTGCCAAAAGTTTTGGGATGCCTGCCTTTACGTGCACATGAACTTTAATGACATCCCATTCTTAATCCGTAGGGTTTAATATTGAGTTAGCCCACCCTTTGCAGCTATAACAGCCTCAACTCTTCTGGGAAGGCTTTCCACAAGGTTTAGGACTGTGTTTATGGGAATTTGTGACCATTCTTCTAGAAGCGCATTTGTGAGGTCAGGCAGTGATGTTGGCGAGAAGGCCTGGCTCTTAGTCTCCGCTCTAATTCATCCCAAAGGTGTTCTATCGGGTTGAGGTCAGGACTCTGTGCAGGCCAGTCAAGTTCCTCCATACCAAACTCACTCATCCATGTCTTTATGGACCTTGCTTTGTGCACTGGTGCGCAGTCATGTTAGAACAGGAAGGGGCCATCCCCAAACTGTTCCCACAAAGTTGGGAGCATGAAATTGTCCAAAATGTCTTGGCATGCTGAAGCATTAAGAGTTCCTTTCACTGGAACTAAGGGGCCACCTTCACCCTGAAAAACAACCCCACACCATAATCCCCCCTCAAACAAACTTTACACTTGGCACAATGCAGTCAGGCAAGTACCGTTCTCCTGGTAACCACCAAACCCAGACTCGTCCATGGGATTGCCAGACAAAGAAGCGTGATTTGTCACTCCAGAGAACACGTCTCCACTGCTCTAGAGTCCAGTGGTGGCGTGCTTTACACCACTGCATCCAACACTTTGCATTGCAGATGTAAGGCTTGGACGCAGCTGCTTGGCCATGGAAACGCATTCCATTCAGCTCTCTACCACTGTTCTTGAGCTAATCTGAAGGCTACAAGAAGTTTGGAGGTCTGTAGCTATTGACTCTGCAGAAAGTTGGCGACTTCTGCGCACTGTGAGCCTCAGGATGCGCTGACCCCGCTCTGTGATTTTACGTGGCCTGCCACTTCGTGGCTGAGTTGCTGTTGTTCCCAATTGCTTCCACTTTGTTATAATACCACTAACAGTTAACCATAGAATATTTAGTAGTGAGGAAATTTCATGGATGGACTTATTGCACAGGTGGCAACCTATCACGGTTCCACGTTTGACTTCACTGAGCTCCTGAGAGTGACCCATTCTTTCATGAATGTTTGTAGAAGCAGTCTGCATGCCTAGGTGCTTGATTTTATACACCTGTGGCCATGGAAGTGATTGGAACACCTGAATTCAATTATTTGGAGGGGTGTCTCAATACTTTTGGCAATATAGTCTGTCTTTCTATCTATCTATCTATCTATCTATCTATCTATCTATCTATCTATCTATCTATCTATCTATCTATCTATCTATCTATCTATCTATCTATCTGTCTGTCTGTCTGTCTGTCTGTCTGTCTGTCTATCTATCTATTTGGAAATTGTAATTTTTCTTTCTAAACAACCTCCTTATGTATGATGGTTATAATAGACTGAACAGCAATAAATACAATAAATAAGATCTCTAGAAAAAGAATATAATTCAAGTGACTAAAAAAATGCCTACCATGAAGAAATGTATTAATGTCATATAAGGTGTTTGAGGTCTGATGGATCTAATAGCACAAAGAAACAAACAAACAAATAAATACAATTCCTATATAAAGGTAAAAAGGTCCCACTTTAAATTAAGTGGCCTTAACTACTATGTACTTACATCAAAAAATAAGTACAATGTACTTATTGTGTTCATATTGTATTGCAAAACATGTTTGTGGTGGGATACGGGAAAGGTTAGGGACAGGTTTGGTGGTATGAGTAGGTTTAAGGGTGGGTTAAGGTGTAAGGGATGGGTCAAGTAATTACAGAAATTATTTACATTTGTAATTACATGCAGGTATTTTTTTAAATATAGTACAATGTAAAAACATGTATGTGCACAATAAGTGCATTTTATCAAATGATTAATTTAAATGTAAGTACATAATAGTTAAGGCCACCTAATATAAAGTGGTACCGGAAATAATTAATTAAAACAAATAACAGTTACACATTATTTCAATGGTACACTTTAGACATTCTACTAACTATAAGTAACCATGAAACCATGTCAACTAACTCTCATTAGAGTATTAGTAGACCTTAGAAGACGGTTAGGTTAGGGTTAGGTGTTTGGGCTCAGGTTAGTAAAATAAGTTGATAAGTATTTGCAAAGCTACTTATAGTCAGAAGAATGTCTGTTGGTGGAGCTTTAATATAAAGTGTTAGCAGATATTAAGCAGACAGTTTACTCTAATGAGAGTTAGTTGACATGTAATTGCAAAGTTACTTATTGTTATTGTCTAAAGTGGACCTTTGAAATAGTGTTACCAAAATAATTAATAACATGATTAAATTATTTTTATTGTGTTATTATGTGTCTAATAGATGTGTCTGCATAAATAAATTAAATAAAAAAAATAAACTGGAAGAAAATTTAAAAGTTATTAAAAATAAAAAGGCACCTTATGGAAGAATGTATTAATGTCATAATCGTATTAATTTTATTAATGACAATACTGGATAAAATAGATTGATTATATTACTCCCACTGACCCTGACTCTTTTAATTTGTAGAAAAGAAGTAAATAACATTATGTAATTTTCATCTACTTAAAAGTAATTTTATGATTTTTGTTAATTGGTTTTGATTTTTATAATTTGTTAATACTTAAAAAATGCTCTATCTGCTAAATACTTGCACTGAATATTACTTGAATATGGTTTTCCCAATTGAAAAAATATATATAAAATATGTAGTAATACAAAATGTGGTTTGGCATGGCTTGTGGTTGCATAGCTGAGCTGTGTGAAGGGTCATGAAGCTTTGATGTCAGAGTGAAATGTTGCCTCTGTAAACAATAACACCATACAGATGGACCACAGCACTGAAGCAAGGCCTGCGAGCCACGCTTTAATTCTGCAGCCGTCTCATAGATCTGACCCTGCACACCTCCAGCTATCCATCACACCCCCAACCACCCCTCAAAACACACTTGAGTATGCCAAACATCACCAGCTTCTTTATGTGTTTCTATTATTGTATCTGAGTCAAACTGTGAGGTATTGCAAACTGTTGCATTGCAAATGTATGTTGAACAAACAAGTATTTTTTGAGTGTCTTTGTTTTGCTGGCCACAAAAGGTTGAATTGACAAAGCTTTTAGTCATGAGCTACTTAAAAATTGTGTCTCCTACTGAAATGTGCATTCATCATTGTGAGCTGAGCCACAGAATGATGAAGCTTCCCCACTTTGTCTTCTGGTTTCTTTAGTTAACTGTCAGTCTGAGCTGTGAGCGTTCATCCTGTTCAGTAGGCCAGACTTTCTCTTCCATCTGTCTCTTTTTCTCTCGTTTCCTCTCTCCGTTTAACCCCTAGAGAATCCTTGTCTAAATGAAGTCACCGGGCAGACGAGTGCGAGTACTCAAGATCACGTTACTTAACATGCTATTTTTTGGGGGCCAAAATTAAACAAAACGGTTCGGTTCTGTTTAAATAGCGTGTACGTGCATGTGTCTTTAAGAATAAATCCCCTACTGTGTTTATTTTAGCAAACGTCACATGTGTAAATGGACCACTGCAGTGCGCTTTTATTAGGGGCTCTAATATCATAATTAAGTTTATATGCATGGCTTATTTTCATAGTCATTACTAGAAAAGCAATAATACTGCATGTAATGGTGGAAAGCAAGCTGTGGCTGTACAGGGTCAGCAGCACTGTGGGACTTAACCCCATCATGGGTGTGTATGGAACTATTCCTGCACCTCCGCCTAACAGGCCACTCACCTCTCCATTCTTTGTTTGGCTGGCCGGCCAGTCAGAGTATAGGCCCACCATTGTGCGTCCCTGGACCCTGGATGCTTTACCACTGTTTTCTTTGGGAAGCAGGAAATTGAATGACTGGCTACCTGCTACAACAACATCCTGTACTTGAGAAGTCATCTCTTCACTCCTACCCACCTATTATTCTCCACTACACTACACCAGCGGTCACTCTCCAGACTTCTGGTGTGACTGGCCCCCACGTGGGCTGGTCTGAGTTCTGGTTTAAATTGATTTATGGGCCCATCCAGATGCTTCTGCCAAAATTTTTGGGCCAAGAGAGTCAATCCTAAACACTGCACTTTCATCAGAGCTTTGAGAGCATTCTGGAAGATGATCAATCTGCTTAAAGGAATAATTCACCGAAAAATAAAGACTCAGTCTCATACATTTTCTTTTGTGTTAAAAAACTTATTTTGTCCATACACATTGTTTTGGACCCTGATTGACTTTCATTTTATAGGCAAAAACGATTGAAACTTTCTTCAGAATATCTGGTGTGTAAATGCAATTTACCAAATTTTCATTTTTTTGGGTGAACTGTACCTTTTATGGGTATGAAACAACCTATCCTGGATTATAAATCTATTTCAAACATATTGATGTCATGAAAACCTATACAGTAGTTTAAAAATCACACAGAATTGATTTGTGTTGATCAAATTTACATCTGCTTTTGCATAAAGCTGCCTCCACGCCAGCAGGTGTCAGTATAAAATCATTACAATTCAAATGAGATCAGAAGAAAAATAATAATATCACAATTAGTTTTTTCTTAGTTTTCAAATTTATTCTTTTTTTTCTCTCATTTTTAAGTAACATCTGTGCTTTATTAATTTCATATAAAAAAGAAAGGTACAAAAAAAAGGGAAATGATTTATTCTAAGAGCAACCTGACAACATAGTTTAGGGTAAAAAGAAAGACATGTGATATCGATGCATTGGTGGTTTGGCGTGATCCTAATCTGTGGAGATCTGTGGAGCTTCACAGGTGGTTCTGATCAGGCTTCAGGCACCACCACCACCACAGTGTGAAAGACCTACATCATGCCGTCATGGCTGGAGGTCAAAGCTATTAAACCAGGGCTTGAACAGTTAATATAAATTGTTTTTACACATGAGTAATTGGGTTTTTATAGGCCTCTGATTTCACTCGATCTGTTTATGAATGAAAGTGAAACATGTGGACTGAAAGTGGATGGTGCTTCCAAGCTGTTGAAGCTCTGTTGATAATTAGTCATCTGAGCGCAGAGAGCAACAGGAAGCACAGACGCTTTTGTCCATGAAGCAGTGTAACGGGATACGTGGAAGGACTAGTGAAAAATTGGACATCGTGCGTATTGCCGAGGTGAGTTGGGTGACTGTAAATATGAGCAAACGTCTAGATTGGAGTTTTACTCAGAGCTGGGCGAGGCGGCGGAGTCCATCTCATCTGCTTCAAGGTCATGAGGAGATGCGGGCTGTCCTCCTTTCACTCTCTTCCACTTCATCCGTCTGTTTTGAAACCACACTTTCACCTGTGAATAAAAACGTTGATGCATTAAAACTGTCTGGAAATGATTTTGAGAACAAATGTGCACTCTCTTGAGTGATTCGAAATAATTCTGCAGCCAGCAAATCAAAAGATTTGTGACATTGTTTCTGAAGGCTAAGCTCTGAGGAACACAAGTCTGTGACCCCTGTGCATCTCTCTCTCCGTGGAAACCATCTGTTCCCACACTATTTTTACATGCTCCTTCTTGACTGAATCTGTCTGCCACTCATTTTTGAAAGAAAAGTGTGGCAGGCGGCCAAGATATGTAGGATGCATCGGAAAAAGTGGAAAAAGAGTTGCAAAGGGATTCGGGAGAAGCCCAGAGTTGTGCTGGGATCTGGCATGTGTTTGAGACTGGGCCTGGGAAAACCATCAAGGACCAAGCTAAGTGTGGTCTGAACTTAAAAAAAAAAATAAAAAAAAGTCCTAGTCCGAAATCAAGGATTGATGGGATGATGGCTCTGTGTCGGTATTGTCAATCATATTTCACATATTTAGACTTGACGAATGAGTGTTGTCTTTGCTGTTTTCAGCCAAAAATACCAATAGTATGAAGTGAAGTATCTATTGTACCTGTCTCTCAGTGAGGTCAAGGTTGACAGCGATCTCGTAGCGGCGCAGGCGGGTCAAGTAGTTGTGGTGGGTGAACTCGGCTTCCAGCTCCCGGAGTTGTTCTTTGGTAAAGGCTGTTCGTTCCTTTCTAGCCTTGCAGTTCGAGTCTGCCTTGAAGCTTGAGTCCTGAATATCTGGAGGATATAAAGGAAAATAAGACAAGTTAGCATTAGTTTTGTGATCTATGGCAGTTGAATCATTTTTGAAAGCAAACATTCATAAAAAGTTTACTTAAAGGGATAGTTCACCATTAAAAAAACTATGGCTTTCTTCTGTGGAACACAAAAGAAGACATTTTGAAAAATGTCTTGTTTTTTGTCCATACAATAAAGGTCCAATGTAGTTTTAGACACTATTGACTGTCATTGTACAGATAAAAACAGTTGCAACATTCTTCAAAATATCTTCTTTTGTGTTCCACAGAAAAAAAAAAAAGTCATGCAGATTTGGGTACGACATGAAAGTAAGTAAATAATGACAGAATTTCCAACTATTCCTTCAAAGAAAGAACTCAAACGCAACACTAAAGTTCAGTTCCCCCAGGAGGGGTGTGTGTTTTCATGCATGTTAAGTTTAAAACTCTGTCTGCATTAAAACATGGTTACAAGCCGTTTTGTGGGCCACACAGGGCACACATTTGCACAGGGCTCAGTTCAGATCACAGGGTGCTTGAGCCCCAGTTAAAGCATGCTGGGAGTTTGGGGGTTGTCAAGGCTGCAACTGACCACAGAGGACTCAAGTTAGCAAGGAATTCACCGGAACATTGTTAAATCCGCTAACAAAAGAACAAAGGCTTGAATGAAGTCTAAGATTGTGTGTGAATTTGTGTCTTTCTTTCAAAATGCACTCTTTTAAGAGTTATATGCAAGTATAATGATTTACGTTACACAGTTTTGTGTAAGTTTAATTAGTTATTCCAACCTTGTGAACCCTTGTACACTGTATTTTAGAACCGGTAGCACTGAAAGAAAGCTGATGCAATTTCTGCGAAATGACTTTAATTTGTCAATGTGAAAATTTGTGCTTTGTGTTTGCCAGATCCTGGCCAGACAATGAAAAGGACTGAACTGCCAGATGTGAGTGGGAAAGTGAGACAAGTACTTTCTCACATATGGCAACCTGTAGCCTCTGTTCCTTTTAGAAGGCGCGATATTATCGTCATTAAAGTCTTGTTCATTTAAACGCACTGCCGAGGGTAGTAAATGGAAAGGTGGTGGCAGGTTGGGGGAGAAACACCTGGCACTGTGTGTATGTGCGTGCTCCAAAAAAACAGACTCCAATAAATTTCCCCAGCAAAAGCCCATAAACAAGGGAGCAACCTCCCCTCGGTGGGGTGTCTGGTGGGCATTTGGCATTTTATGTAGAAGGCGCTAAAGTCATTTGTCCAAATGAAGTCAAAATGAGTTGACAAGCTTAATTTTACATCAGTTATTGGTTTCCAAACAAAGTGGAACAGTCAAAGTGCTGTCTGTAAACTTGTTCAACACATACTGATGCTTAAATGTTTAAAAGACAACTGACAGAAGAGCAGTAAAAAGTGAAATATGTCCATTCAGACATGTATGTATTTATCTATGTATGTATCAAGTTTGCTCAATTCATATTATTAAATTCTTACATTATATTATCATATTCCCTAAACTGAACTAAACTGCAGACTTGTGATGTAAGAAAAAGAAAAATGACGAGCACATCCTTCGTGATTCCGAATTCATTTTGGGAGCAAATATCACATCTGTTTACAATTTCATGCAATCATGAATGTCTGCTTGTCATTTCAGGTAAAAAAAAAATTGGTGAAAACATAATCACTTCCAGATTTGATTATCATATCCTCGCCAAAACTTTCACACCTTGTGCCGTTCTATCATTTACCCCAACATTTTACAACAAATTCGGCCATATTAATGCACACTTAAACCTCCGCCTCAGTGATGAATAATTTCATGATGGTGAATTTCTCTCCAGTCAAATGGAGAATGTGTTCTGTGGAGATCCTGTTACTGCTTAACGACAGGAAAATGTCAATGGATAAGAATGTAGAAGTGGGATCGCAGGCAAGTTATATTACAGACGTGGTCTGGCTTGTTTCGACCGCAAGTGATGTAGGGTTACATTAAGGTAACTCAGAGGAGGAAAGGGTATATTTATTCCCCACATTAGACTATGAGGCCTGGATGCATTGTTGTAGAGGGCCTGGTGATGGATTTGAGCTGATCATTTTTAAACGCCACACATAACGTATATTGTCTTGCTGTTTTGGCCAATGCTATACAAAGCACTATTGGAGAAATGTATTTATCTTCAAGAAGTTTTCGTTGATCCCAGAAAAGCAAAGCTGTCTTAGTTTCCACAGGCTGAGAAATTAAATTAATGCACCAGATGTCCCACAAACACTGAGGTTCACTTTTCCGCCTCTCCGAACAGCGTGAAATTGCAAGTATGGAGAGTGTTCATTACTAAAATGATGTAGATTTAATAATTTCTGGACATCATTATTGTAGGAAACCTAAAATGTAAGATATTAAAATGGGTGAATATGAATATTTTGTCAAAACACTAGCTCAAAACCTTACATTTCTATACACAGAATACTACTGCCATGCTAAAGGCCATTTTAATAATAAAAAAAAGATCTATGATCAAATATTTCAGTAATATGACACTTCTGAGGATGCTGGTTTAAGTTTTTGCGCATCTGTCCTTCGGAGGTGCCATTAGACTGACTTGAGGAGATTCATAACACAGAATCAGATCAGAAATCTGAAAATTTGATTCATAAACAGTTCATTACCAATAAATCGGATTTTTTAGTTGATTTGCATATTTTTGATCCTTTATAATCAAAATAAATAAAAAATCTAATCTGAGTTGAGAAAGTGTGACAGATGTTACTGAATGTCAAAACCGCCAAAAAGATACAACAGCAAACACTATAAAGCTGAACTTTACCTAAGAGCCTCCAACAATTGAAGGAAACAACTGCAGAATAATATGCATAGAATAATGTGTTAAGGGTCATCCTTCATGTGCATGCTTGCTGTGAGGAGTTTTAAATAGAATATCTGTAGTCAAATCTATTACATCCTTAAAGAACAATCCAAAATAAAAATCCTGTCATCATTTACTCACCCTCATGTCATCCAAAACCTGTATATATTTCTTTATTCAGTAAAACACAAAAGAATATAGTTTGAAAAAGTGTTTTTGCCCGTACAATGAAAGTCCAGTGTTGTTTTGGACCCCTATTGACTTTCATTATACCAACAAATACATTTTTCAAAATATCTATTTTTGTGTGTTCCACAGGGGGAAGAAAGTCATACAGGTTTGAAATGACATGAAGGTTGAGTAAATGATGACAGAATTTTCATTTTTGCACAAACTCTGATCACTATCACCACAGTGACAGTGTGTTTAACCAGATACAATGTCAGCACAACCCTACCAACCCTTACACTGATTTTAGATACTAAGTTCAATGTTTTACATAATGTGTTACAATTTCTGAACAGAATGTTCCCAAGATCTAGAGTAAATCACTTCACGTCATATCTTCAGCCATCACGTCATATCTCATTCACTCTTGCCTAAATGACTCACCTGTGATTTCTCTTTTCCGCTTGGAGCTTTTTTTCTCTGTGTCGACCGCTGGCACACTTTGAGGCGAATATTCTCCCTCTAGACATGCTGTGACTGCTCCAGGCAGCCTGTCTCCCCCTGCACTGTCCATTTCAGCTCCCACTGCTTCTGCTGCCCCCTGGCATGGCTCCTGCCCTCTGCCTCTGGGTTCACAGGGAGAGAACTGCCACTCCGTCCGCTGGTACCCGCCGTGCGTCTCCGGATACAGTCTGTCCTCGCGAGGATAAGCGTGCGGCGCTGGCACCAGGCAGGAGCTGGAGAAGTCTGTGTAGGCCAGGAAATCGTGCTTCTGATGTAGGGCGAACGGGGCCTGCTGGTAGGGCTGCAGCCCCGCTCCGGACCCTCCCGAATGGGGGCTCCTGACGCAGCCCCAAAGAGCGCCGCCCGTGTGAGGGCTCCGCATGCAACTGCTGGCTGGCTGATCCATGCCGAAGAGCACGCAGCACAGAGTAGGTGTCCTCAGAGATGCAGCTTTTTGGGTCTGGTGCAAGTCAACCTGGGAAATATCCACTTCAGCATGTGCACACAAACACCTCAGAGTCCACCTTTGCAAAATCAATAAGCAGAAGTATGAAAGCAGACACCTTCCTGCAGCGGCCTCTCCTTCACTTTGGTGTAACACATCAGCTCACACACTCTCAGTCTCTCATTCAGCTTTCAGGCTGACCCACTACATCCACTCTCAGCTCTACACGCTCTTTTCACAGTTCTGAGGCATTCCTGACAAGCAGTCCCTCCTCCTTTTTAAACGCTTAGGTGGGAAAGAGTAGCAAGTTTATGGAGTGTAACGTGAGCTTGCAGAGGAGGAGTCCTGCGGTCCACATGTTGGTACCCCCCAACCCAGCCCTGCCTCATATACTATTAATCATGGGGGATTTTATATGCACATCTAATGGGATTTCCAGGTGCTGGCTTTTAAAGGAACATTGTCTGTAAAATATAAAATGAACACCCACACAGGAAAGTTGTCCGGATCCTTTTTAGCTCCTTTTATCCCCAAAACACCCATTTTCACTTTTCCTTTTTTTTTTTTTTTTTTCAAACGTTTTTGGTGGGAACTTGTACCCCACTCAGTATGGACCGTGCTCTACCCTGGTGCTCCGTAGTCTGCGTTATGGACGTGTGTAGTGACTGTGGACACAGCCAGGGATTTCTCTCACACTGCTGTGAAACACCCTGACTTAAGCAGTGCTTTCTTCAACACCTCTCGTGCGTACAAGCTCTAGTAGAACAAACACACAAACATGCTGTCATTAATTTTAACACCAAATTAGTCTGAACTCATTAGCATCTTAATTGTCTGAATAATTCATATGATAAATAAAACATGGCTCATTTTAAAAATGCTGTGTAAACAGAACCACATGGTGTTTGAATAAATGATGACCAGCTATTAATTAATATATTTACAAATCAATTTATAAAATTACAGTTTTACACAATATGTGTTTTATATATTGGTTCAATACCCATTATTCAATATTATAGATAATATAGAGCTTAAAAGTTTGGAGTCTTTATGTAACCAAGGCTGCATTTATTTGATCAAAAATACAGTAAAAACAGTAATATTGTGAAATATTATGACAATTTGAAATGGCTGTTTTCTGATTTAATATATTTTAAAATCTATTTTATTCCTGTGATTGCAAAGCTGAATTTTGAGCAGCCATTACTCCGGTCTTTAGTGTCACGTGATCCTTCAGAAATCATTTTAATATGCTAATATGCTGCTCAAAAATATTTCTTATTACCGGTATTATAAATGTTGAAAACTGTTGTGCTGCTTTAAATTTTTTTTTTGGAAACAGTGATACACTTTTCAGGATATGAAAAGAAAGTTCAAAAGACAACCTTTATTTGAAATCGAAATCTTTTGTAACATTATAAATTACACTTTTGATCAATTTAATGTGTCCTTGCTGAATAAAAGTATTATTTTCTTTAAAAAAAAACAACTTTTGAACAATATTATATTATATTATATTATTAGTGTCAGTATCAACATATAATTTAGCCTACACTTTAAAAATAGCAATATTCATTCTTTTTAATATATAGAGATAATTTCTAAATTCATGCTTAAGATTGGAAATTGTCAGAAATATATATTTTTTAAAATGGCATACTTGGTTTCATATGAATAAATGATCACTGATAAACAGTCCCTGCCATCCATATTACATATTGTTTGCAATCATGCAAGCAGTGAATGATCCAAATATGAAGTCATTTCTCCTGTATTCTAGCCATGTGTTTGCTCTGGCAAGCACTGTATTTAACAGATTTCACTTGACATTTCAGTGTGGTTGAGGTTGGAATCTCGAGTTTTCTCTCTCTACGCGGTCTGTATAACAAGTGATGGAAAGCAAACATGTTTAGTTGCATTTCTAAGAACTGTGGTCTGTGGTTATGTTTATTGTTGCTTTGCTTTGTCCTTTGTGTGATCCTGACATTTGTGAATAGCACAGCCTTCACCCCAACTAAAGCAACGTAATGTTTTAAAGGTCTGAGGTAAGACTGCAATCCTTTCCCTTTACCCAGCAAATAGCTGAGCCATGAAGCATCCACCTCTTTACTGGCAATCTGGTCCCTATGACCACAGGGGGTTGGGGTTAGACAGCATTTGCGTTTAGACGGGCCATCTGTGTGAGAGTTTTGCGTTTTTTTCTCTGTGTGTGTGTGTGTGTGTGTGTGTGTCAGTCCACGCACATTTTGAGTCTTGAAGTAGTCACCGCTCCATGCTTAAACCTGTTGCCGTCAGTCGGCCAGGGCAGGTTGGGGGCAAAGAGGGTGTTTTTGTGTTTTCATTTGATCCATCTTCATGACACCAGAGAGAATAAGAAGGATGAAAGAGAGTCCTAACGGAGCACCGGCCCAGGCCAGATTCGGGTCAGAGAGCTGTGGGAGAACAGAAGAGATTCAGACCCTGCTGCTGAACACTTCATTTACTGTTTCCGCCAAACTGTGAGACACACTCTCACACACATGTGGTGCTGAACTTTTGTTTGAACTGAGATGACCATCAAGTGAAATGATTGACAGTAAAGTTTGAAATCCATTCTCCTTAAAATACTTGTAAAAACATTTCTAATTTTACCAGAATGTTTTCCAAATGCATAGTTATTTTAATATATTTATTTGCAGTTAATTGATTCCTCTGTTTTTCCCCAAATAAATGTGTAAGATTACCTAGTCTGACGCAGTGATTTCATTTTTTTCTGATGACACTTGACACGAAGTCTGTTGTGAGTTGAAGGAAAAACTAAATCGTGCTGCCCTCTAGTGGTTGATAAAGACAATGCTTAAAATCTCCCATCGGATTTCACGTTCAATAATAATCACCATACAAGTTTTCTCTTTCTTTATATTTTCTTTCATTATTCAGTGATTACCTAGTACATACATTTTTATGCTATGTCTTTCGAGCAGAAATTTGAAGGGTATTGATAAGTTTGAAAAAACTTATACGAGTAAAATGTGCAATTATTGGAGTAAATGCTTTTTATCAAAGAGGTGCATTTGAAATAACCTCTGAAATAAGTGGTAATAAAGTTATTTTAATATTCTGTTGTATACTTAAATAATATTATTTCGCTATTTACAAACAGCATACAGACAAGTTACTCACCTCATGGCTTGCTTTATGAAAAATAAATGTTTTTGTGAAATTCCATGCAAATAATTAATTAAAAATATATTAAAACTTTTGAATTATTTTCCATCTTGAATGCATAACACGGAAGTAGGAGCTTCCCAGGTGCACTGGCTGTATCCGAATATTATGCAAATAGTAGATGAATGTGAAAGTAGTAGGCTAGTATGCAGTGGTGGACAGTAATGAAGTATTTTTCCAGTTAGTATTTTTATTTTGGGAATGTTTTACATATTTCACTACATTCTAAAGCATAATATCACACTTTTTACTCCACTACAACATGTCGTTCCTCGAACGAAAGAAATTGTCAAGTGCTCCGAGAAGCGATAGCGGTGAACGAGCTGATTATTTTCTATCAACAAATTAAATCGATTCGTAAATCACACTAAACGATTCATTCGCGAATTGTACCAATCCGATTTCATCTGTTCTCGAGAAAACTCACTGATTCAAATTCAGAGCGAGTCTCCAGTTAGCAGTTTGCTGAATTCACAAGTCTGACTCAAAATAAACCAGAATGGGATATCCTCGGAGCTTGAGTGCGCGCGCGACTGATGGCTCGAAAAGCAAGTTACTAATGCCGAGTTTTAGGATTTATTATTGTAAATGAGAATCATATTAAGGTCCCGGTCGTCTAACTAGAATAACAAATTGCACTTAACGGCAAAACAACTTTCTCCACAAATCAGAAAGGCCACATTGTCAGTTTTTGGGATTGACAACCGCATTACAGGTGTGAGTCTTGAAATGTCTCGTTCACACAGCAACTTTAACACTAAAGACGGCGATGTCCATAAAACTGAAAAGTATTATCACTTTTGACATGACAAGAGACTAATTGAACCGCGAGTTCATCCATCAAAACTCGAGTACCCAACAGCAGCATCAATGTAAACACGCGCTAGCCGGAGTCTTTAACCGACGCACGCCTGTCACGTCCTTTGCGCATGAAACAGCATTTGAATTTGGAAAAGAAACGTAAAACTGACGGGAGCCGCTCCGGCGGAAAACAGTGATTGAATCTAACACCTTAAGATGACGCACAGCTCATATCTCTGCTATAAGTTACCGAAAGCGAAACCACACACAAAACACCGGCTCTCTCGCTCTGTATGACCTGACAGACAACTAGTTGTTCAGTACCAGCGCGAATATTCCGAGAATGCGGTTGAGAGTCCTGAAAATGTACGTGTGTGAGTTCGGTTATAGAATGCGGTTGTCACTCCCGTAAATATCCGTACTGTGTGTGAATGAAACCGGACTCAAATACAGGACTGACAACAGTATTCTGCTGCTGTGTGAACGTGGCCTTTAAAGTATGAAAGTAGCACTTGCTTGTAACAGATCGGTTGCCTGGATACAGGCAACGGTCTTTTTTTTAGAACTATTTGACGTGCATGACGCAAGAGCAGTGTGACGTCACAAAGTAAGTACTATAACTGGAAGGAATCAGTGCTTGACAGAAAACTACCTCCTCTTGCTGTACAGAGAAGATTCTATCATCGTTTGATGTTTTACCAATGTTGAGGAACAGTGTGTGATCAGCAGCAGAGGCGAACCGACACTATAGGGGCCCCAGGCAAAATCAATCAATAAGGCCCTTCTAAAAGATTTTTTTGTTAAAATATCTTCGTTACCTAGTGACGTAATTATACAACATATAACGTCAAAACACAGAACAAATTGTTTATTGTTCACAAAATTAAAGTGCTTAGTTTTTAATTTACAAAATTGGTCAACAAATCGTACTAATTAAATAATGTCAACTAAATAAATGTATTGATATTTATTTATATTAATGCGAGCTGGATAAACTACTAATTTAATAATGTCAACTAGTTGATATTTATATTGATGCGTAAGAGGCTTGTCCTCTAAATTGATTTTCCAGTGCATTTTTTTTACTTTGTGAATAACTTTATAAAATAGATGTTTTAAAAAAAATCAATAGAAAAAAACTTAATGATGGCATACTTTTAAATATTAAATTAAAACCGTCAGTAGGTGGCGGTAAATCACAGTCTTAATGAGCGAGTCATTCATTCATTCAGTATGAAGCTACTAGCTGTATTTATGAATGAATCATTGAATGAATGACTCTCAGATTCTTTCAAAGCTGAATAATTGTTCACGAAACACTGATGTGTGCTGTTAATGACAAATAATTGCTAAATTGTAATTTAGACACGTGCATTTTATTGTGAAACGATTTTGTAAAAGATCTGTTAGTTATTAATATCCTTAAGTCGATCATCATTATCTTAATCACTTACTGCTGTCCTGTTTCCTCTTTTCCTCATCTTCTTGCTTTCTTTTTCGCTTCTGCCTACCAGACGGATATGTCCTCTTCATGTTTAATAAATGGAATTAGGCATTTTAATATAAGTAAGCGTTGCTCCAGTTTGAAAGCGGCAGCAAAAGCATAAACAAGGTAACGAGAGAGGGGTCCCCTTAGGGGGATGCAGAGATGTTGCTGCTTATTGATATTATTGATATTAACATTTCTGATTGTTTAAATGATCAGCCCTCGGGGGCCCCCTCAAAATGTGCCTTTCCTGCCCTATTGCTTGTTGCACATGACACTGCCTTGTTTTGTTTTTCTATGCTAACATGCGCTAGGCTAGACGGACGTGTTTGACCGTCTCTTTTGCAGTGACTCGGGCATGGCACATTCTAAACGCGACATGATGTCCATGTTGAGAATACAGCTCTTTAGGAGTTTGCTGTTTATTTACAAATATCAATCTACTGCTAGTATAACTGTAGCCTACTGTACTAATACAAATGTTTATTTTAAACAATCCTTTGGTTGATTTTTTTCCTTTCTGTAGATGAGAAAGCTGCAGAGAGATGGAAAAAAATCAGACTCATTACAAGCTACTATCCTGGTAAAGTGAATTTGGAGTCATTTTTGAAGGATGTTATTCAATCGAACAATATCTTTAACCAGTTGTGTCCTCTTCCTTCATTCCAGTTTTTTAAGGGAAAGTTGAGAGGATGACTTTGGCTGTAGTGGCTGTTTAATGAAATGGTCATTCATAGTTATGTTAGTTCCCGTTCTATGGTGCTCAGTCAAATAACAGTGAATCATTTTCACAAAAAAAAGTTGTGGCAACAACCGGCAAAAATGTGCATCAGTTTGCAACAACGAGGATGCTGGGAGTGATAATGAGGATGATGGGGATGACCCTAAATCTTTTAGAGCGACAGATGGATTTGCCATCTCTTTGGTGGCCCTGAGCGAAAGATCAGTGGCCTGATGTAACTCAGTGATTGCATCTGGGCCAATACCCCCGCCCTCATCCAGGTCTCCTAACAGATCAGCCTGGTAGGCTTGCAGCAGTGGCATTGTATGCAAACATGCTGCAGCCTGACCATCTGCTGAATAAGCTTTACCCACCAAAGCTGAAGTTGCTCTGACCAGTTTGGTGAATAGTGTTGGAGCTTTTAGGGACAATGTATATTGAGGGGAGAGATAACTAACTAGAATCTCTTCCACCTTAGGCATTGTCCCATATCCGTGCTCTTTAAAGCCTAATACTGATGAATATTGGGATGTTTGTACACTATACACTGAATAAGAGACTGGTCTTCTCCACGATGGTGTGGAGATCGGGAAAAAATGGCAAGCCCTGACAAGAAGGTTGTGACCACAAGGGCAGGTAGCATTCATCTAGCTTGCTTTTAGGACGAGCGTCCTGGTTCTCAGCTGGCCAGTCAATATTTAATCTGGCAACAGTGCGAGTCACAATCCACCAGCTCCTCGTATTCTGGAGAGTGAGGTGGCGAATCCTCAACATCTCCAGCATCAATGCTTACAATATCCACCTCCTATAATTGTAGCACCGGTGTAGAGGTCTTAAAATCTGTACCCGACCCGAATCAACCCGAATCACTTCTTACCCGAATCCGACATGCATTAATAATTTTTTTCAAAGTCCGACCCGACACGATGGCATTTATTTTCGAACACGTCTGGACCCGAATGTAAATGGCATTGACATGTGTATAGCCTGCAGTCAGCCAGGAAAAATCCCGGTGGCTGCTGCTCTATTACTTTCATTTATTTAGTTATACTTTAAATTATAGCCTGCCCAATGGATTATTACAAGTTATTTCTGAGTTCGGCTTTCAATTGTGACCAGTGGATTTGGGTTTGCTAGTGTTGTCTGCAGCACTATTTAGGCTACCTCATCTCTGTCGAAGGGCTTCTGCACACACAAAAAAGAAAAGCGCTGCATGAACACGCAGCGTAATGAAGCAAGTGGCTTTTCCTGATGGATCTAATAGCTATAAGATGGATTTCTGTGTGCGAGGTTACAAACGCTTGTTCCTTTTTTTACGTGCGTTTCTGAAAAAATGCACTTGACATGAATGCACAAGCGCTGAAGTGTTGTCAATCACTCATCACTCTAACCTCATTATGTCCTATAACTTTTGCCATAATGTTATTTACCTGACCATAAGATGATTTAAGTTTATTTTAATCTGTGCTGACGGAAGTCGTTGAAACTGCATGCAGAAGCTTGGATTCAAAGAGAGGTGAGGTAGCGTTGTCATATAATTCGTTTTTAGTATTAAATAAAAAAATTTAGTTAAATGCCTGACATAGTTTCAAAGAATTCTGGTGTTCTCGGGTCCATTCGGAAAAAAGCACATTTATTTTAAATTACCCAAGACCTGAGGCTACTAATACCGAACCCGACCCATATCCGAGGCACTCGTCAAAGTTTTGGACCTGAACCTGCTTGGGTCTTGGGTCAGACCTCAGGTTTTCGGATCCAAGTGGACCCATGAAGACCTCTACACTGCCCAGCAAGCAATTTTATGTCTATTAGACGTCTAATAGCCGTCCAAACATAGCCCGGCCGTCTAGGCTAAAACAAGCCAAAATTTGGGCTGTCAGTGAAAATCTAATAGACGTCTAACCATAACCCAAAAATAGACTAGTCATCAATTAGACGATTATTAGACGACTACATATATATGTCTAATAGACGGTTAATACAGGTCTAGGCTAAAATAAGGCAAAATTGGGGCTGTCAGTGAAAATCTAATAGACGTCTAACCATAACCCAAAAATAGACTAGTCATCAATTAGACGATTNGTTGCCATCTAGTGGTTGAGAATTGTAAATTTTTATTTAACTTAAAATTAAATACAGTCATATATGTGTGTGGTATATTATACATATAAATGCAAGTATATCATGAATCCCACAAGCTTTGTGGTCGAAAATTACTTAACACTATTTTGGTTACACTCATTGCTGGTCTGAATCAGGGCTATAGCCAAGCCGTAAAAACTAGACTATAAATTGCCTCGATTTCGCCGGGTGACTAAAAGGAGACTACACATAGCCATCCAATTCAGAGCTAAATCGTGACTACATATAGACCATGTCATGAAATGCCACTTAAATCTTGTAGAATTCATTGATATTGCGAACATGATGAGATATCAACCATCTCAAGCACTTCCTGTCCAAAAATACAATAAATCACGATTGACTATAGATGGGCTACAAATAGCCGGTCTGACTATGAGCTAAATCGTGGCTACGCACAGCCTTCGCAATATAACATGTCAAAGATGTGAAACCAAACACCTTGTAATCACTGTTGAATTCACTTACATGATGCAATATCATACAACTCGCAAGTTATTTAGGCAAAAACGACATGTAACCAAAGGAAAGATTATTTTGGCTAAAAGTGGGTTACACATAGCTGGACTATATCGGGTCTATAGTTAACCGAGACGGTGAAATGACGGCTATTGCTTGCTGGGTGGTGCCTCACTCGGGGCGTTTGTTGTTTTAAATGTGGCCAATATCGGATTCCAATGTGAACAGATCATGGTCCTGAACTGACCCACATGCGCAAAAGAATGATAAAAAGATGTCACGCAGCACGCTGTCATACGGAAGTAAACACTGAAAACATTAAACTAAGTGATTACGTGTTTATTTGTACTGTGATCTCCCACGGAAGCCAGCAAATTTATGCGTAGGCAATATAAAAATCAAAGAAAAGGATGTGAAAAAAGAGAGTATTTAAGTTTTTAAGTATTTATGATATGAGCCCTCATGTTTTGCTTCTATTTAGAGCTGTCACTGTAATACTGACACGTCCTTCCACCTTTCGCAGCTGTCTTGATAATTTTGGGTATGTAAAATCTTTGAAGTGACTACCATGAGCGCAGAATTTTGCTCTGGACTGAGTGACGTAAAAGTCGCTTGAATTCCGATATGAAGTGAAGTGAAGTGAAGTGAAGTGACATGTGGCCAAGTATGGTGACCCATACTCGGAATTTGTGCTCTGCATTTAACCCATCCAAGTGCACACACACAGCAGTGAACACACACACCGTGAACACACACCCGGAGCAGTGGGCAGCCATTGCTGCGGCGCCCGGGGAGCAGTTGGGGGTACGGTGCCTTGCTCAAGGGTCTCACCTCAGTCGTGGTATTGAGGGTGGGGAGAGCGCTGGACATTCACTCCCCTCACCGACAATCCCTGCCGGACCTGAGACTCGAACCCATGACCTTTGGGTTACAAGTCCGACTCTCTATCCATTAGGCCACGACTGCCCCTAAGTCTGAATATGACTGTTCAGACTGAGGTCGCATTGCAAAACATCTGACCTGTATTGGATTTAGGACCACATATGGAAGTGGTCCCAATCAGAATTGAAAAGATCAGATTCCATGTGTTTTGTGCTTTTTAGACTGTCACGACAAAAACAGATCTGAGTTATATGAGCAAAAACAAATCAGATTTGGGCCACATCTAAGGTCCATGATGCCTTGGAATTCAGCTAAGATTGGTTTACCAACTGCCATAAAACATAAAAGAAGAGAAATTTGGCTAAAATTGATATATTGGCATAATTAAGATGTCCTTTTGGAACTGATATAGCGAGTGTGTCTGTGTTGCCTTAAAATGCTGCCTAAGCAGGAGGCCTACTAGATTTATTAAAAGAGTAATGCTGTCCCAGACCAGCATTGTTTTCTGTAAACTTCACTTCACATTCTTAAGGGGCTGTCTCAGAGTTTGCAGGGAAGAGCCGAGACTCCTGCTTGGCATGTTCATGGAATACCTTCCTGTGGATCCTGTTCTGTCCCAAACATCCAAGGGCAGGACTTCCTGCTGTGCAGCTCGGGGCTTTGAAAACGAGGTCCAAACTGCTCTCCAGAGAGTTCTCAGGATCAGGCCTCCCCATACTCAACAAGCCAAAAGGGAACAGCCGTGGAAAACACCTCCTATAACACCAGGCATGCTCCAGTTTACATGACATGCAGACTCACACATAAGCAAACACGTGAACAAACACCCTAAACTTAGCCCTCAATCCTATTTTCATACTCTTTTGTGTTCACACTCATGTGAATTCGCACACATTTTTGTAGAGACAGATTTACATGCTATATAGGACAAACACCTGATTTCCGAGCAGCATGTGTTTTCAGACCATAAGTTCTTTTTTTGGTAAATTGGTTGATTTAATTTAAAACTTGTCTCTTTGAAAGGTGCATTACTCATGATTTGTTTTTCACGGTCTTTAATGTCTCTGTTATGAGAGTCAATAGGGAACATCTGCAAGTTCCCGATAATTACCTTAGTCATACGAGGATGGTTTCCAGAGGTTCTGCTTAGCATTTGATGTACTTTGTCCATGATGGACAAAGTCAGACTCAGTGAGGTAAAAGAATAATGTTTATATAAGGATAACTGCTGTGGTTTCTGATTGTCAATGTGTTGTGTTAATATTTGGCCAATTTTTTGGCACCATTTTTTTTTTAGCTTTTTATCAGAGAATATTCAAAGTGCTATTGAAGCCACAGAAACAAGCGATTGTTGATGTGACTCACTCCTCAATCAAAAGGAAAAGCAAGGGAGGAAAGACATTCCAGATGTCAACAGTGAACTCTGCACAGCTCCGGTCTGTGGCCACAAGAGCTTTGTGTACCTGTCCTGCTAAATCCATTATGAATCTCCTGTACGGGGCTTCACACAGCCAGAGAATTCTCGGAAGCCTTTCAATCAAGTGCGTTGCTGCTTTGCATTGCTCTGCTGCTTTGTGCCAGGCTTCTCCGGAACTTTCAGAATGTGACATTTACGTTAGATGCTGTTTGGGAATTCCAGTAGCTAAGGTGTGGGAACTGCACTGAAGCATAGATGTAGGAAGCGGACTGACTTTTCTATTTCTCGATAGTAGATACACTGCAGATAGCATTGTGAGAGATTTGGACCTACAGAAAAAAGTTTGATTTCTTCTAACAAATGAAATGGGTTTTAGATGCAAGTTGTGCTAGACTGAGGTAAGCCAGATGGAATAGTGTAGGGAGTAACAAATAGCAGGAGGTTTGGCTTCCTTCAAGAGAGTATGTGCTCCATGTAGGTCTCTCTGGACTGCTCTCTGAAAGCCGCAGCAGGCGTACATGTAGCGTGTTGAGTTTCATGTGTAATGTTTCAGGAAAAGGCCTTTTTTATGAGACCTGAGGTCTTGCAGAATCCGTTAGCTAGCAATGGTAGTTGTAACTATCAAGATTTATTTAAACCAAATCTTCAAGGACTTTCACATTGAATATGCTCAATTAGTGGCAATTGGGACTCTGTGAGCATTGTACATTGTGTGTTGTAATGGATCAGATGATCTTTAGAAATCTGAGAGTTGAACTGTTTCTGCCAATAAGCAATAAGTTTCTGCCAATAAGCTTCATGCACCCTTTAGAGCGGCTTTGAGCTCTAAGTATGGAAGGCCAAACCATGTGTAGTATGTAAAGCATCATGTTGTATAGCAATTGAAGAGCACCAAAAACATGATACTTTTATTCATAGAGTTATGTACATGATTTCATTTGCGTGTGTGGTAACATGTATATGAGTTTCCTCTAATGAGTATTGATATGCGGTGTGCAGCGAAACAGGCTGCGTTCTTTCTCTTTGCATATTCCATTTGATGTCCTGCTTTTATGTGCCAAACAAAATGCACTCTGCAGACTATCATGAGACCTCAGGAGTGTCATGTTTCGTTGTCTGAGAGCTGTTGAACAACAGCCACTTACTTTAAGAGAAGAACAAATCTACAAAGCAGAGGGCTTTATAAGAGGGAAAATAAATGATCACAGAAATCATTCTTGTAAACACAGCATGATTTGTTTATTTATTTAGTGTGTTTGTGTGTGTGGAAGCACTTTATGACTATTTGCCTCCGTGAGGCATAGGAAGGATCAGTTGTGAAGTGGTAATTTGACGACTTAAGTAAAGTAGTAAGCACGTAAGCTTGTTTTGTTCATTTCTGTTACTGGCCAATGGTTGTTAACCTGTTTTTATGTGTTTTTAGCAAGTTCATGTTAAGTTCTATTAACAAGCCACTGTGAAAGCTTCTCTCATTAACTGTATGTAAATGCCGTCCTCTTGTGGTTAATAGTGGTAATGCAAAGAAAAAGTTTTCCTCTAAATTTCTGATCCACATTTATACAAATAGTGTAGATCAGCATTATATATTTATATATAATCAGAATTCATAATTTTTCATAATATATCTCATATTATTATTAAATTAAACATGTAATCATTAAAGTATCTAATAATTATATTATATTATTATGCAATTCTTTGGAAGTCTTGATTCTGATTGGTCTGCTGTGGCATTCAGCAAGCTTCTTTCATGACTCATATAATACCGCAGACTTGCTTTCTCTGTCGTCGTCTTATGTCTCGGTTATTGATTTTATATTGAAAATGACCTCATGACTTCAGTTTTATTATTACTGTAATGTTTTTACAGTGTTTACTAGGCCACAAAAGTTTTTTCTTTACATTTTATTTATTTATTTATTTGCTTAAAGGTTTAAAATAATAACTTTAAAATAATATTCAGATACAATTATACATATACAAATTCAACACATTAATATTTTAAGTATAATTATATTATATTATATTATTCATGTACATAGTATTTTAATTTAATTGGACCACTGTGTTAATTATATAGAACCTTTTTATAATTTGTGTGACATATTGTATAGGGTGAGGTTCTTTAGGTACAGTGTAAATAAATTATCTTTAAGTGCATGTGGGGTCATTTCTGAGAACAGCACTGTTATAAGTTCCAGATGAGTAGGTGTTGAAATGTATGTTTAATGTGATGTTTAACACATTTATTGATTCTCAGGAGAGATCAGTCAGCACTGCTTACCACAAGCAAAGCAGGGACCGATGCTAATTAGATAATTGGACAGATTAACTAGATGGATTGTTGTTGTCATTATCAGTGACATACTTTCATTATAGTTTGTTAACATAGGTCAGCAGGAACATATGTTCAGTGTGTCCCTGTGTGGGCTTTCACTCTTTTGTTACAGGCATTTGAACCCAAAAGTGTCTGTTATAGACAGTTTCACAAGCATTCTAGCTTAAGCATTGGGTAATAGATTTATTCGCTATGTTATAAAGCTTCAGGAACAGCAAGGTGCTGGAAAGTATACAGCATGATCATGCTCACTGTGACTTTTGTTTTTACTGACCCCGCACCCCACCCCACCTTCGTCTAGGGTGACCTAAATTACACCACCCAAGAAATGTTTTCACAAGAACATCTGTCTTCAATTTCATCTAAACCAGCCACAGCCATCCTGGTCATTATTCATAGACAATGAATGACCCTTGTATTTTTATGTGACTCTATTACATTACATCATTTTCGTTTATATGTCCCTCAGATATACCTATTGATAGACACAGAACATTGTGCAACATTGAGACTGAGTCTATGCTGGATATTTCTCCTTAATACAGCCAAGATTTTGGCAAGAAGGAATAAATTTAAAATTCCTCCCTTGCCCTTCATTTGTACTGTACTGAATTTCACCACTAGTGGGAACTCTATGACTTTCAGTTCAGCATGGTTACTTTTTTCTTTTTTGTGTGTGTGTGCGTGTAGTATAATTTCATTAGGTGCCCAAAATATTAAGGAATTTTCACAAATGGGCTTTAATAAATGTATGCAATTTAATAAATGTATTATCTACAAAATTATCCAGTTTTAGCAGTTTTAGCATTGTATTTTTCTTGTGGTAGATTTTTTTTTTTTACAATTTTTGCATCAGAATATAAAAAATTTAGATCTCAGCAGTGTTTCTCAAGAATGAACATAAGTATCCTTTGAAATATAATGTAGTATACTGCAGTGCATTTGAGCAGAGTGAGTGGGATACAGCCCCAGCTGTGAGGTTCAGAGTCTGTAAGCGGTCATGTTTGCGCACCGGACTCTCCTGAGCATCGTTTCAAGCATGTCTGACCACCTTTTCCACCGTGCCAGACTGTCTCAACACCTCTGAGTCTCCTTGCTCAACATGGGACAGCAGTTTCAAACGATAGCCACAGCAAACGTACATCAGTAAATCAGCTCACAGCCGTGACAGATGCATAGAATACCTGTTACATAGTCACCTGAGGGAGAATGTTAAAATGTCTGATCGTGTGCGAGTGTGTTTGTTACTGTGCATGCTAGCCAGCCAAAGAAGTAGCTTACAAATGCATTTTACAAATGCAAATTACAAATGTATAGGGTGTTATTGTGCAAATACATGGATGGCGACTCACTCCCCACATCCAAATTTGCATAACTATCTACTATATATTAAAAAATGGTCAAGAGCAGTGTGAATATGAAACAGAGGCTTTTTCCATTTTGGAAAGTTTACGTTTTAAGTAAATTTATGTATTTTAAACATCAGTCAAATAATGTCATCTAAAGCTAAATTATGAATAATATATCATTTCAAACTAAAATGACTGCAGATTTTTCTTTTATCAAAGTTATGGCCTCCTATCATTAGCATCCAGGAGTAAACAGTATGACTTTTCTATAAATAGTCAATTCTAATCTATTTTATGTTATGGGGTGGACATGTTATGGTTGAATGAAATCTTGTCAAGTATTAAAAAAAGTTGAGTCAATTTATCAATGTTAAGAAAGAGTGGACTCCCGAAAACTCAAATGAAGTCTTTATTATGTCATTTTAAAGGGTTAGTTCACTCCAAAATGAAAATTCTGTCATTAATTACTCACCCTTATGTTGTTCCACACCCGTAAGACCTTCGTTCATCTTTGGAACACAAATTAAGATATTTTTGATGACAGAATGGTGTCAGATTTTCTTCCATAGACTGCCTTTGCAACGGACGGACACTTTGACGCACTTTGACTTTCACGTCAAAGTGTCTATTGCAAAGGCAGTCTATGGAAGGAAATCTGACAGCTTTCTGTCATCAAAAAGATCTTCATTTGTGTTCCGAAGATGAATGAAAATCTTACGAGTGAGTACTTAATGACAGAATTTTCATTTTGCGATGAACTAACCCTTTAAAATGACTATACTTTTAGGCTAAAGAAGTGTAAAAGATTTTTAAAAAGTGTACTTTCAAAAAAAATATTGATGTATTTGGCATATACGTCATTGTAAAAAGATGTTTGTGTGAGTGAGTGCGCGCACACGTTTTTGTGACATAGGACACAAATTTGTATAATGACATGGGTATGACATAGGTATTACAAGGAGAGGGTGACTTATGAGGACATTACCCCATGTCCCGATTTTTCAAAAGGCTTATAAATCATACAGAATTAGTTTTTTGAGAAAGTAAAAATGTGCAGTTTTCTGTGATGGTAGGTTTAGGAGTAGGGTTGGTGTAGGGGGATAGAAAATACGGTTTGTACAGTATAAAAACCATTACGCCTATGGAATGTCCTCACAATTCACAAAATTGTATGTGTGTGTGCGCGCGTGCACACTTGTATTTAGAGCCTCTAATGAGTTTCCATGCTGTATCCCAGCGTAGTGTGTATTCAGTAGTAGAGCTCAGCATGAGTTCTCCCTCTTTCTCTCATTCTCTTTCTCTTTCCCCAGGGTCAGCCTCCTTTCACTCAAGCGTGTCTAACAAGGAGGAAAACAGAAGAGACACTGCCCCCATAAGAAAACAGGACATCAACACACTCTATCAAATCAATGACAACTACAAATTCTCTTCACTTCCTATCACAACTCTCTATACATTCTTTCCCTCAGTCTTTTCCCCTACTAGCAGTTTGATCTTTATTCTTGCAAAAAAGAAAATTTTTCAAAACATCCTCCCATCCATCCTCCAATGTTTTGACATTATCCTCTGTTCTCTTTCCTCAGTGTCCTTCATTTAGTCTTTAAATAATCATAAAACAGGCTTCAATTGTGTAACACGCTCTGACATTTCACACATGTATTCAATACGCTAATATAATTTGTGCAGGACATGTTTGTGTTTTTGAAACATTTTAATCCTCATCAGAGATGACAGTCAGGGGGTGTTGAGGCTGTACGACACCTCAATGGCATCCGCATGGGTATGTGTGTACAAGCGCATGTTTACATGTTGCTTGTGGGTTGTTACGCGTGTGATAGACAAGACTTCCCTCTGCCTCAACCCACCACACTTTCCACTGCTCCCCCGGAACGTAAACAGTCTGCACCATAGGAATGTTATCCCAAACCCACTAATTTGCCTTGATTGCATTAATATTTTTCAACTGAAATTGCCCTTTTCCTCTTCCTATTGCATGTGTTTATTTTTTATTTTTTTCTATCCTCCTCCTCTTCTCCTGCCTGTTCATTGCATTCTCTATTAGTACTAAATTAGAGGCCATTAGCTGGCAGACGGATGCCCTGCAGTTCCGGTCTGGCTGTGAGTTGGAGCTGGGGGTATTGTGGGCAAGATGGAGTTACTCTCAGGAGATCCTTGCTGGCTGGAGTCACACCGGGGTAAAGGGGGAAAAAGAGGGAGCGAGGTAAAGATAAAGAAAAAGATAACGAGTGAGTCAAGAATGAGTAATTACTGCATTCAGGCATGAACAATTTCTTGTACTTCCTCCTTTAGCCATCATTGTCTTAGCCCATAGATTAGACGAGGTATCATGATGAGAACCCAAAAGTTTTCAACAAAATTCTGCATGATATCAGGGTTGTGCACAATTCTTTTTTAAATTCCACTTCAGTTTATAAATTTGCATTTTAATTGAGGTTGCAAACAAAATTGTGACAATGTGATAAAATAAATTGAAATTAAAAAAAAATCCATAGAACTGTCATTTTTAACTCAAAAAGCCCTTTCAAGGAAAGCCTGTTCACTCGGCAGCCATATTTGCAATGCCTCCGGGCCTCTATTTCGGTCATTCATGACCAAGCCCTATCTGCTTAAATGGGGATATCCTCCTGACTTTTTTTTTTTTTTTTAAACAAGGATGCCAATGATGTTTGGCTTGACAAACTTATATTTTCTATTTTATTAATGAACAAATAAAATGATTTATTATTAAAAAAATTACCTAGAAATAAATTATGTAAAAAAAATATGAATGCAACTACAACCTGAATTCCGGAAATGTTGGGATGTTTTTTAAATTTGAACAAAATGAACTAAAATGCTTTCAAATCACATGAGCCAATATTTTATTCACAATAGAACATAGATAACATAACAAATGTTTAAATGGAGAAATTGTACACTTTTATCCACTAAATGAGCTAATTTAAAATTTGATGCCTGCTACAGGTCTTAAAAAAGTTGGCACGGGGACAACAAATGGCTGAAAAAGCAAGACATTTTGAAAAGATTCAGCTGGGAGAACATCTAGCAACTGATTAAGTTAATTGATATCAGGTCTGTAAGATGATTAGCTATAAAAGGGATGTCTTAGAGAGGCAGAGTCTCTCAGAAGTAAAGATGGGCAGAGCTGTGAAAGAGTGCGTAAAAAGATTGTGGAATACTTTGAAAACAATGTTCCTCAATGTCAAATTGCAAAAAGGCTTTGCAAATCTCATCATCTACAGTGTATAACATCATCAAAAGATTCAGAGAAACTGGAGAAATCTCTGTGCGTAAGGGACAAGGCCGAAGACCTTTATTGGATGCCCATGGTCTTCGGGCCCTCAGACGACACAGCATTACTCATCGGCATGATTGTGTCAATGACATTACTAAATGGGCCCAGGAATACTTCCAGAAAACACTGTCAGTAAACACAATCCACCGTGCCATCTGCAGATGCCAACTCCTTTTTGCTCTATCATGCAAAAAGGAAGGTATACAGGTCCTTCTCAAAAAATTTGCATATTGTGATAAAGTTCATTATTTTCCATAATATAATGATAAAAATTAAACTTTCATATATTTTAGATTCATTGCACACCAACTGAAATATTTCAGGTCTTTTATTGTTTTAATACTGATGATTTTGGCATACAGCTCATGAAAACCCAAAATTCCTATCTCAAAAAATTTGCATATTTCATCCGACCAATAAAAGAAAAGTGTTTTTAATACAAAAAAAGTCAACCTTCAAGTAATTATGTGTATGCACTCAATACTTGGTCGGGAATCCTTTTGCAGAAATGACTGCTTCAATGCGGCGTGGCATAGAGGCAATCAGCCTGTGGCACTGCTGAGGTGTTATGGAGGCCCAGGAT
>RJVU01067793.1:4057607-4070864 GCA_003731715.1 Anabarilius grahami | reverse complement strand
CCAGGAAGGGGTCAGTCTAATATTGATAGCCCTGTACTGGCCAACCAAAATATGGTTCTCAGACCTAGTGTCACTTCTAGATGGCTCCCTGATGGAGCTTCCTCTCAGGCAGGACCTCCTGTCTCAAGCGGGCGGCATGATAATTCATCCACGCCCAGAACTACGGAGACTATGGGCCTGGCCTCTGAGGGGGCCAGGCTCACAGATGCTGGTCTCCCAACTGAGGTTGTGGAGACCATACTCCACTCCAGAGCTCCCTCCACGAGGAAGGTCCCATCGGTCTTCAGGCCTTCTATCTTCCTCCATTTACAACTTCGGATCAGGAGAAACTCAATCTGCTCTGCCCAGTGAGGGCTTTAGATGCATATGTCCACAGAGCTGCCCTGTGGGGCAAAACAGATCAATTGTCTGTGTGTTACGGGTCTCATAAGAAAGGAGGTCCAGCATCTGTAAGAATTGAAAATATCTAAAGATATTTTAAAATGAACAAAGACATTTGCTTTACTGTTTCAACCCCCTCTCTCTTGCTACAAGGGCCATTTGGAAGACACAAAGGTGCTGATAGTGATCAAGCCCTGTAGGCCAAGATGTGTGTACATCGGGGGTCTACAAATGGTCACACCTTTAGTACAGTGGGGGGAAGTTTTAATCTTCTGATTGGTCAGTTTGAATGTCTCACATTTGGGTTTTGGTCAAGGAAGGGACAAAAGAAGATTGTAACGATCGCTCTGTCTCTTTTTCTATGCTCTGCTCTCTTTTTCTATGCTCTTTCTATGCTCTGGTCTCTTTTCTATGCTCTTCTTTCTTGGATTCTTGGCTTTTCTTGGGCACTCTCTGGCCCTCTTTCTCTCTTTCTCTCTCTCTCTTTCTCTCTCTCAGGTAACTTTTTACATACATTCTGTATACGATTAATGGTATATTATTTTATCATCTCATACATCTAGTTTGTAATTATTTTAAGTGTAAACATAATCAGATATTGTCATTAAACCCTTTCTATTACAAATGATGTGCTAACTAGTTTTGATTTAGTATTAACTTTAATGTGCTCCCTATTGCAATACAGTATTGTCACACTATAGCAACGCTCTCCCACATATTTTGCTATTGTAACTGCGCTTATTTCCGTCGTTGGTATAAGTTGCAGTGGGTGGTAATAGACAAGAAATGTACAGTTTTCTACCATCTTGCTGATAAAGTTTCTTTAGTCGCTCGGCAAACCTTACAGCCTGAACCCCTGTAGGAGTTCCACCCTTACACATCTAAGCAGAGAATGAGCAAGTGGGTGGTCGAGGCTATCTCACTTGCTTATGAGGCGGCCGGACAGCCATCTCTATTAGCTGTCCGTGTTCACTCGACTAGGGGTATGGCGGCCTCAAAGGCCTTAATGTCAGGAGTATCCATTAATGACATATGTGGTTCTGCTGGATGGTCATCCCAGCACACATTTATTAGGTTTTACAACCTGGACGTTTGCTCCTCTCTGGGGTCCTCAGTTCTGTCTACAAGATAACAGACAGGTACTTGGTGATACGGCGTAGTTGGGATAGCGTTCCCATCATGTCATTCGACGTAGCGTCGATAGTTCCCACGAAAGGGAACGTCTCGGGTTACAGATGTAACCCTTGTTCCCTGAGTAAGGGAACGAGACGCTACGTCACGTTGCCGTACCCCCGGCATACCTGTGAGCGTCTTGCTTCAGACATATTCCAGAAGCTAGCGTTCTTTGTTCTGGGTATGCTTTATAGTTTCCGGGTCCATGACGTCACCCGCCTCTGACGTCACGTTTCCTCATTGGTTGGATACAGAGGTGCTTCACGAACACAAAATGCAGAGGGTTCCCATCACGTCATTCGACGTAGCGTCTCGTTCCCTTACTCAGGGAACAAGGGTTACATCTGTAACCCGAGACGTTTTCATGAGCTGTATGCCAAAATCATCAGTATTAAAACAATAAAAGACCTGAAATATTTCAGTTGGTGTGCAATGAATCTAAAATATATGAAAGTTAAATTTTTATCATTACATTATGGAAAATAATGAACTTTATCACAATATGCTAATTTTTTGAGAAGGACCTGTATGTGAACATGGTCCAGAAGTGCCATTGTGTCCTGTGGGCCAAGGCTCATTTAAAATGGACTGTTTCAAAGTGGAAAAGTGTTCTATGGTCAGACGAGTCCAATTTTGACATTCTTGTTGGAAATCACGGACGCCGTGTCCTCTGGGCTGAAGAGGAGGGAGACCTTCCAGCGTGTTATCAGCGTTTAGTTCAAAAGCCAGTATCTCTGATGGTGTGGGGGTGCATAAGTGCATACGGTATGGACAGCTTGCATGTTTTGGACGGCACTTTGAATGCTGAAAGGTATATAAAGGTTTAAGAGCAACATATGCTCCCCTCCAGATGACGTCTATTTCAGGGAAGGCCTTGTGTATTTCAGCAGGACAATGCAAAACCACATACTGCAGCTATTACAACAGCATGGCTTCGTCGTAGAAGAGTCCGGGTGCTGAATTGGCCTGCCTGCAATCCAGATCTTTCACCTATAGAGAAAAATACATCAAAGACGACCACAAACTCTTCAGCAGCTGGAAACCTATATCAGGCAAGAATGGGACCAAATTTCAACACCAAAACTCCAGAAACTCATAACCGCAATGCCCAGATGTCTTCAAACTGTTTTGAAAAGAAGAGGAGAGGCTACACAATGGTAAACATGCTGCCGTCCCAACTATTTTGAGACCTTTAGCAGGCATCAAATTTGAAATGAGCTCATTTTGTGCATAAAATTGTAAAATTTCTCCATTTAAACATGTTAAGTTATCTATGTTCTATTGTGAATAAAATATTGGATTTGAAAAAAATATGTGATTTGAAAGTCTTTTTGTTTTCATTTTATTAAAAAAAAAAAAAACGTCCCAACATTTCCGGAATTCGGGTTGTACATTTCCAAAATTACTCTTTTTCACTGATTTTTTCATTCTATTCTAAAATTCTAATTTGAATTACAACTCAAATTTGCTACCGTAATATCAATTCAATTCAAATTCATTAATTGAATTAGAGTTTAAAAGGCATTATGTATTCATCTCTGCTATTGAAAGACATTTCAGCTGAATGCTGTACAAATTATGTTCAGTGAATATTAGAAGTTCAACAACAGGTGTTGTTCTGTTTTCTGACTTTAGCACAGCAGCTGGCCTAGGGTGGATGAGCGTTCTTTCTTCATTTTTACCACAATCGTATTACCATGCAGACCTTATCCACTCCACTGTTACTGACCGCAGGTGGTTCTTCCATCCCAACACTACGTATTGATGCTGTAATGCCATTTATCCACTAATGGTGTGTACAGACACTGAATCAGGAAGAGCAACTGCTGTATAAAATGTCTGGCATAATAGTCTTTAGGAACAGATACGCTTTGGATTCTTGAGCTGATTCATTCACAAGATATTCATATTTCACAGTGTTTTGCTCTCTGATACCCTGCCAACTGGTTGATGAAGGGTTTTGCTATCAGTTGAGTTTGTGCTTCAGTGGAGAGGGTCATCTTTCAGTGGCACCTCGAATGTTTCTTTTGACTTGGAGGAAAAGGGTCAAATCCAAGATGCAGAGAGGTAGAGAGACGTTGCAGCACAAGGCAGAGCGCCAAGAGAAACTCTCGCTCTCTATACACCATCCCCCAGCTTTTTTAAAGATCTTTCAGGGACATACAAAAAAATACAGTAACCCCCTTTTGTGTTCTAATGCTTGTGTTTTGGTTGGTCGGGACAAACAAATGATGAGGTAAACATGGAATTATTCACCTCTGGGTAATGAATACATATTTGAAAAAACAGCATGCGAGTCCTTCCAAACTCCTGCACAGATTTTAATGGCCATTCCAGAGTAGTGCTGGCAAGCATTAGGAGGTTTTAGATGTTGAGTTAGACTTTTGAGTTTGGAGTAGCATTAAAAAAAAAAAAAAAAGCATTCATGACTGCAAACCTCTGTGTCATACGGCATTATGTTGATTCAGATGTTCACATATGGACTGAATATTCCCTATCGAAAAATAAACGTAGTTGTACTATTAGTTTACCACAAATACAAACTATCAGCATGTTTGACATTCCCCTTTGGGCAATTTTATTGCCTTGTTGGGTCAAATAATTCCTCAAATCATCTTGACAGTGGTTTGGTGCCAGTTCAGGTCAGTCAGGAAGATGTTTGTGTCGTGCGTGTGCTCTGCGTGTGGAGGTGCATTCAGACCGGTCTGTGGGGATTTAAACCACTCGAATCCTGCCACTTTTATCTCTTCCAGCTTTCCCTATCTGCAGTTTGTAATTGCAGACTTCCAGTCATGCTGTTTACACAGAAGGACTTTTTTTTTTTTATCATCTTCACCCTCCTTTCCCCTCACAGAGATTCCATCATCTCCTACCTCTTTTACTTAAGAGATGTCATCCGTTTATTTGTTTTTTGATAGTTGTGATGACAAAGTCTAGGAGACCATAGGGCATGGGTGTTAAACTCAGTTCCTGGAGGGCCACTGTCCAGTAGAGTTTAGCTCCAACCCTAGTTAAACACACCTGAGCCAGCTAAAAACTTCCAGGCAGGTGTTTTGGTGCTGGGGCTACACTCTGCTGGACAGTAGCCCTCCAGGGTGTCCAATTAGCCATTTTAGGTTTCAAAAAGGTTGCTCATGAGTGCCCCTATGCAGCGTAAAAGCCACAAATGTGTCAGAAGGCTGGAGGATTTCAGTAACAGCAACATTGTAATGTCCTGGAAAGCCAGTAACACTCACTCTTTGAAAATAAACACTTTGTCGGAAGTTTCTGAAGGCTAATTCATGTCTTGAAGTGTTTATTTCCTCTCTAAACATATAATAGTTCCTGTTTTTTTTTTGTTTTTTTTGGATCACTTTATGCAAACAATGAGTTCTTGAACCTTTCTAAGAGGGTGGTACACCATTCAGAATTGAATTGAGAATGTCTTTTAGGCCCTGTTTACACCTGGTATTAAGATGTGTTTTGGTCAATCGGATCACAAGTGGATGATGCTAATTGCAGGTGTAAATGGGCTCTAAAACGTTTTGAGTTTGTCCACTTTTGACCACTTTCAGAGGTAGTAGAAAACGCATTTGACTGGATTGCTTTCGTAGTGTAAATGCTTATGTGGTTGAATGTGTTCGAGCAGCCACAAAAGACCACCTACTCTCCGCCTACTGACTTAATGTGTAAACATTGTGGAAAGCACACTAGCCAGACGGGATTTAAACTTTGTCGGCTGAAGACCCAAGTTTGGTTTGACGATGAAAAACATACCAAGCACAATGTTCTCTTACCATTCCCGAATTCTAACACGCACTCACCACGTTCGGTGTGATCTTGCGGCTGATGATCTCCGTATGTTTTTTCCGTCGTCTATGTGCGCATTCATATGTAAATTGTGCAAGTTTATTTTGTCCATTAGATCAAAAGATCTGAAAAATCCCATACATTTACCCTCCCATAAACCCTCCCCTCAAAGAAATCAGGACAGAAGTGGTCAAAAGTGGACAAAAAAGACCAGGTGGTTTAAAATACCAGATGTCTGCCTTGTCTACCTGTCTACTACCAAAACGCATCTTAATACCAGGTGTTAACGGGGCCTTAAATTCCAATTCAGTTCTTGAATTTGAATTAAATTTTAAATCTGGTGTAGACCTTTCAGACAGACAGACAGACAGACAGTGTGGTAGATTTTTCCCCTATGCACCTGACTTAAGTTTGCCTGATCCTGGGGCGTCTCCTAATCGACACCTGAGCGTCTACTGGCGAAACTCAATAATATACCTGATCTTCCGGGGCATCTCCTAATCAACACCCAATAATATTTCGGTCAACATCTTGACCCTTTTAAACCTAGTGCTCCCTAACTTGCTGTGCAGCAATTACCAGAGACTCCAGTTGTTGTCCTTCAAAGCTTTTAATCACAGCCGGGAGAGTTCTCATCAATCCCAGAGAATCTCTCTCCGATCAAAGGAATACAACAGGTTTTATAGGATTTCAGGTACATCTCACAGTCAGTATAGCATGATCTATTACTCATATTCATCAGCCTTAATATGATTGGTTCAGATTTAAGAAAAACAACTTAGTTCCTCTGCCCCTCTTACTGGCGGAGTAAATTTAGATTAGAACAGCTGAATCACAGGATCATCAAAAAATATCACCGGGTTAATAGTTCACTGATTACTCAATAGGTCAAAACAATTTTCATAGATTTTTTTTTGTCCTTAGAAGGATGCTGTCTAGCCAGCACAGCAGAATTTTTCCACTTGTTACAACACTTAGTCCTAGTGACTATTTCTCTATTTCAAAATTAGCTTGGTAGGCCTGTAGAAGAAAATAAATGTTAGTTCATAATTAAATTGTTCAAAAATTCCATCACGATAGATAGATAGATAGATAGATAGATAGATAGATAGATAGATAGATAGATAGATAGATAGATAGATAGATAGATAGATAGATAGATAGATAGAAACCACAGGAGGCTTTTTATCTGCTCTGACCAATTTGAAAATCTGTTGACACAACAGCGCATTTCCCTGTAGTCCATTTTAAAGAACAGTAACAAGTAAGCCACATAAGAGTTGTGGTTATCCAGTATTTCACCACCTCAAAGCATGGAATGTAAGACATCTTGAGCTGTTCATGTGAGTGGATTACACAATATAATGATTGTATTGCACAGTATATGACCTCAAACATTGCCTTCTGTGTGCTGCGGTCTTTGGGGTGGCTGGCGGAAACGATATCCCCCTGAAACCGAAGCTGCCAATTCCAGAACCCAGAGTTAGTCTACTGTTTTATACTAACATTCCTGATGTGAGAGGGTTAAATGTGAAAGTGTTCAGTCCTAGCTGTCTCTCAGGCTGATGTCTAAGAGCCAGACTAAGCTTTGCATCACTCTGAATTGGAGTGTGAAGGTGGCCATGTTGGAGAAATTGGCCTGTGTCATGGAACAGTTGAGCTCACTGCTCGCTAAATCATTAGTCAATCTGGAGCAGTCTCAATGTTATAAGCTCTGAGAGTAAGAATCTGTAGGGTCTGTCATTTGAAATTGAAGATGAAGTAATATGAAACCCAGCTCCATGGTTTTGGAGTGACAAAACAAATAAACAGACTTGTGAGTGTGTGATTATCCTTGTAGGTCTGATGTGCAGTGAATGCCACTATGTCAGTGTTCACAGAATGTGAATGTGCCTGGGAAATAGTCAGCAGGTGTGGCCAGAGAATCTCTTATGTCATCCGGAGCTTTGATAGATTTTCTCTACTAGAAGTGCAGGCGAGAGAGGGAAGATGTCTAGTGCTGCTCAATAAATACCAGAGATGGTGCATGTGTTCAGCTTATGGTTTAGCACAGAGAGACTGCGGTCATACTGGGAGTTTTGAGCAAGTTCAGAGGTCATGTGAGGACAGTTTGACAGGAAATGAAAGACAATGGGATACTGTCAGATGTTATGTGAGCTGGAACAGCATACAGTTTTTCTTTCATCCTGCACACATATTATGTCTCAAACATTGTATATTCTGTTTCATGCAAAAACTGTATCATATCTTAGCTTCAGTTCCTCAATCGTAGCTTCAGTTGAAAGAGGATCTTGTAGTTGATGCACATAGTCCGCAACTCATATTGTAGTGAGAGTATACTAACACAGAAGATGAGACTTTTAAATGTCTTTAAATGTGCACAGGGCTACAATCATCAGTCTTGTAATGTACTCTTGGGTTTTAGATACATTTCTATACACTACCTATAGTCTGTTATACTCACCAAGGCTGCATTTATTTGATCAAAAATACAGTAACAACAGTAAAATTGTGAAATATTACAATTTAAAATAACTGTTGTCTATTTTAAAATAATTTATTCCTTTGATGGCAAAGCTGAATTTTCAGCAGCCATTACTCCAGTCTTCAGTGTCACATGATCCTTCAGAAATCATTCAAATATGCCGATTTGGTGCTCAAGAAACATTTCTTATGATTATCAATGTTGAAAACAGTTATGTTGCTTAATATTTTTGTGGAAAAAGAAAAGAAAAACAGCTGTTACACAATGCTCAGAGACAAGAAGGCTGAGGATCCAAACGCAATAGTTTATTAGGGGTAATCCAAAATCTTAGTACAAAACAGGCAAGAGGACAAAACACAGGCAAACAATCCAAACACCAGTGCAGGAAATCTGGTCAACAGGGTCCAAGAGACAGGCAAACAGGACAAATCCAGAAAACAAGCAACAGGGTCAAAACTAAGGGTGTGCACGAATAGTCGATCTGTAATTATTATTTGAAAAATAAGAATACTATTTGAATTTTACTACATTGCTTGGCAGTGAATCTACATTGCTTGGCAGTGAATCTGATAAATCCCAAGCATGCAAACTAAAACTCACAGTTATAATTAAATTCACTGGGTGGCGCTGTGGAGTGTGTTAACAAGTTGATTGTATCTGTTCTAATTAATGAAACTGAGTTAATATCACCACCACAATGAGAAATCACATGAAATCCAAACACCAATCTAATGAGGAAAGACAGCTGTGCTTCCTTTCGTCGATGGAGATGGGTTTAAGAACAGAAAACACAAAGTGCTGTTAGAATTTTGAGCATGTGGATATTATTGTTTTTCTCAACATGCACACGTGAAACAATATAAACACGATAACCATATGCTGACTCGAGTGTATATGTACGTTCTGTACGATAATTGGCACAGTCTGCTTTATTAGCCTTTTTTCCATTCGCTCTGCTTGAGCTTAAATGCTTTTGATCTTTATATATTTGTTAACACATTTTTGTTTCATTTTTTCAACTATAAGAAAACCTTAAGATATAACGTAAGCGTGTTGTGTATATATTGCGTAATCGTTAGCTTGTTCAGAAAGGGCGACAACTTGATGAATAAAAAATTATGTCTTTCCTGTTAAATGTCATTTAAAATATTGAATATTCGTTTTAATTAGCCCTAATATTCAAATACAATATCTTTGAAAAATGCCTATCCCTAGTCAAAACTATTGAACAGATAATCAAAGGAGTTTTCAGGAAATGCAGTTATGACACATACAAGACTTCGCATTGAATGACTGAATAAACCAGGCTTATATAGGCAGAGTTAACAAGGTTAGTGATACACAGCTGACAGCAATCAGGGATGATGAGTCCAGGCAGTGAGTTCTGGGAATTTTTACATAGTACTATCAAAAATTGATTTTTGGTTGTTTGTATCAAATGGCTAGACCACTGGAATACATACAGAATTTAGAATTCCCTTCCTTCATAATTAGATTTTAACTCCTGGATACCGTCATAATGTTGCGTATAGTGGGAGTAAACTTACTGCAGCACTCTTTATGTGTGGCCGGATGTCAAGAAATCCAAACGCCATATTCAATGTATTCATTTATGCATATTTTGTGTTTATGTTAAGGTGGGAACCAGAGAACCTACATTTTCCTTAGATTTTGTCATTGTGAGTGTCACGTTTAGCTCATTTGAAAAGCTTGCTTCATCTCACATGGTTTCAATCGGCCTGTCCTGGAGACCTCAGTGGTTGTGGCTGGGGTGCAGACCTGCCTTATGTGCAGGGGAGCAGACGAATGCATTGAAACCAATACCTGGAGAGAATACAGTGTAGATGGAGAGTTTAGGGAATGCAGGAGGGGATGAAATGAAAGAGAGAGCCTCAGTTAATAAGGTCTAACACACCATTGCTCCCGGCTCCATCAACACTCCCCATCACTCTATTCAAGTTGTTTTCATTAACTCGAGAGATGACACATGTTGAATAAGAGAGGAAATGCTTTTCTTTTCCAACTACTTTTTTTTCTCAAAAGTCATCAGGGAGGCACTGAACTCTTAGGCTCCTCCCCAGCGTTTCCCACGACATTTCATCCCATTACATTCCTCCCTCTCTGATGCAACATAGCATCTTTTCATTCTACTAAAATATTCATCACTCAGATGGGAGAGGCAGGAGACCTTCGTTTGCTCTCTCACCGTGAGTTTCGGCTCTCAGCGTGAAGAGCTGAGCTGGTGGAGAGATGGAACACAAACAATGACGGTCTCTATTCTCTGTCACTGTTTCGGAACGGTCCGTTTTGTGTAAGGCTGTGATTTCCAGATAAGTAATTTGTGGATGGGCCATTGTAGATTCTCCACAGCAGAGAAGTTCGCTTTGGGTCAGAAGTCCACACATATTAGGAGAGGTTGTCTTCTGGGTAAAACTCTAAAACACTCTTTGCTTATAGGGGTCCATTTAATAGTTCTATCAACAGATTCACTTCCCAGATCTTCTCAAAACTTCTCTACCTGGATTTACTGGATCGTCCATCCAAAGAACAGATCTCAATGCCATTATTGTATTCTTAACAAGCTGATTATTGAATTTCAGATCAATATCTTTTGAGTTGAGGAAATAAATATGAACATTACTGTGAATGACCCCTCTGCCCTTAGTTTTCTCAGCAGGGTTTATTGCGTGAGGTGGAAACATTTCCTTTTGACAGAAATTGACAGTCTCATACAAGAACTGAAATCTTTGTAAGCATGGTAGTTTTAAAGAACATTATCTTATTCCATTGTGTGATTTCTGTGGAAATCTGTTTCTGATTTCTCTCAGTTGACTTTATATCTTATATTTGCAACTATATTTCTTGTAATTAGATTTTTTTCACAGTTTTCTCACATGTGATTTTGTAATTGTGACTTTATATCAGTTTCTTTCCTCACAAATCAACTGTATTTTTTTTATAAATGTTACTTTACATCTCACAATGTAACTTTCCCACAACTAGCTTTTTTCTCACAATTGTGACTTTAAATCTACAATCTTGAGCACCTTTTACACAGAGATTCTGGAAAATACCCCGATAATGTGTCCCGGGATTGTTTGATTTTGGTTCACTCTGCCAGTGATTTTCTGGAATATGTGCGTGCATTCACACACATCCCTGATCATAAACTATTATTCGCATCACTTACCGTTCCACTAAGCTGGCGAACAATCTCATCTTCCGCATCATCACTACTACACACCCTTTACGGCAATGTTACTAGGTCCCTATCCCGGAATCAATCCCGGTGTTGTGCCGAATTTCGACCCCCTGCCAGATTATTACCCCCCTAGTATTGGTAGGTTTAGGAGTAGGTGTGGGGGAGGGGTTAGGATTAGGGGTGGGGTTAAGATTAAGCAATTAGGTAGCGACTTCAACGAGGGGGCTAATAATTTGGCAGGGGGTTAAATTCGGCACGACGTGTTTGCGTTCACACAGAAGGCATTTTAGCAATTTTATGGCAATTTTCTGGGATCAACGTGCTGTGTAAAAGGGGCTTTATAGACATCTCTCAATTGAGACTTTATATCTTACATGTGCAACTTTACTTATAATTAACTTTATACCTCACAATTGTGAATTTATCTTACAGTGTTTCTTTTGTCTCACAATGTCTTGTGTTTTTGACTCATAATTGTGACTTTACATGTCACAACTGTGACTATTTCTTATGAATTATTTGAATATGCAGCATGTCGAAATTGACATTTTCCCCTCACAATTACAACTTTATTTAGAATAATTGTGGACTTTGTATCTTGTAGTTCTGACTTCATTTTTCACTTTATTTCATTTAATCTAATAATTACTTTTTGTATTGTTTTAATCTTGACTACACTCTAAAAAATGCTGGGTTAAAAACAACCCAAGTTGGGTTGAAAATGGACAAACCCAGCGATTGGGTTGTTTTAACCCAGCGGCTGGGTTAAATGTTTGCCCAACCTGCTGGGTAGTTTTATTTAACCCAAATATTGTTTAAAAATTACTGTATTTCTTGCTTAAAATGAACCCAAAATATGTTGAAAATTAACATTTATTAATATGTTTAATAAACAAACATTTATTAATATTTTTTTTGATTAATATTTAAACAATAAACATTTATTAAATTGCTTATTAATAAATGCTCATCTTTTTGATTATTATTGTTGCCTCCAGTAATTATGAGTCTGATTTTTAATTTCCAACCTATTTTGGGATTTTTTTATGCCAGACCTATAGTAATTTGTAAACAATTGTTGGGTTAAATAAAACTACCCAGCAGGTTGGGCAAACATTTAACCCAACTGCTGGGTCAAAACAACCCAATCGCTGGGTTTGTCCATTTTCAACCCAACTTGGGTTGTGTTTAACCCAGCATTTTTTAGAGTGTAGATTCTGAATTCTGATTTTTTTAAATAAATGATTCAGTTATAATGGGCAACTTCACGGTAAGTGTGAATGCAAAATTTGTTCTGCAATGAAGTAACATTTTTATTTGAAAGAGTTTCTTTGAGCGAACGATGAAATAAATAAATAAATAAATAGCCTGACCAATAGGATATTGTCACTCACACAGACAGAGGCAGACAGGTAAGTGATCAACAGGTGTTTATTTAGAACAGCTGGCAACAGAAAATACGGGTGAGTCAATGAACAAGCACTTTGGAATAGTGACTTAGCTGGAGAGTGAACGGATGAATGTCTTTGCAGGTGAAGGGTCCATGGGGAATGGAGAGCTGACAATGGAAGACGGATGGAAGAGGACTCGGGAATCACAGGTAAGGAGTCCAGCTACAGTAAACATTGTGCTTTCCATTGACGAGACCAGACACCATGGTGCAGGGAGTGAGAGTCTTTATAGTGTGTGATTGATGCGTGAATGGTTACCAGGTGTGGGTGATTGGTGACTGAGTGCAGGTGAGGAAACAGAGGGATGCTGGGAAGTGGAGTCTGGGGGAGGTGATTCAGACGGTGACTGTGACAGATATAAGGTTTTGTCCACAACAGTAATTTCATATAGATTTTGAGCAAATGCCAACATTAATATTAACATGAGGAATATGTAAAAGCGAAGCAAAAGTTACACGGCAAGCGATGGGAATCACTTATACCTACAAGAGCAGTACAGTAGAAGACACATATGCAGAACAGTGACTTATTAGCATTAGAGGGCAGTTTTAACTGTGAGTACCAGCAGTGAATGGGCCCCGTCTGCACTGATACGATCAACAGCAGAGCTGCATTTTATAACAAACAAGAGCTGCGATAAATGACGGGCTATTTACCCTGCACCGCAGACATAAACAATGACCCTCATGGCTGTAGTCTGCTCACTTAGATATACCACCGCCATTATTTCAATTAAGGTTCAGTGCCAATGAATCCATGGTTTTCCTGCTTGCCCG
>RJVU01067793.1:3981530-4057582 GCA_003731715.1 Anabarilius grahami | reverse complement strand
TACACTAATTTTGTACATGCTGATAACCTACTATGCTTTTTGACAGAGACACTGTAAGTGGAGAATGATTTGTAATCGTTGCGCAAAGGACACAAGAATGCTGCCGCTCATAAAGTGGGTCGCAGAGGTGAGCTGTTTTCAAGCACAAGCTCCAAGTCTTCATGCTGTGAGTTGTACTTGGACTCTTTGTTGAGCACACATAAAAGAAATATTTGAACCAAAAAGTGCTCCATCTTATTTAAAAAGTAACTTCCATGTCAGTTTTACAACCTCAGTATTTTAACATCAATACAGTTTTTGTTCTATGCTTTAAAATGTAATTTTACTTTACTAACATTTAGTTTTGTTGTTTAACAGCCGGTAGTATTCATTTAGCTTTTATTTACAATCTAAAATTGAAATTGATATTTTCACACTCACAAAAAGGTTCAAGCTAGATAAAATATTCTATTCTGTTAGGTGTCATCTAATGTACCCCTGTGCTTTCTGTACCACTCTTATGGTGTCTGAGTCTCTAGGCAGTGATGCATGGGAGCATTTAAGGCAAGAGTCAGACCTTGGAGCCACAGAGGCATGCATAGTACACAATCTCAGCCTTGAAGGAGCCAATGTCAACTCAACTAAATCCTCAAGGCATCTACCATTGAAAACAAGGACCCGCCGTTGTGTAATTGTGTCTGCAGTGACACACTCATTTCCTTAATCGCTTAGACACACATTAATAAGCTTCAGTAAATAAACCACATTCAGTTCCATTCAGCAGAGAAACTTCCTCTTTATATGTGGAAAGTGAGGGAAAGAGTTATTTACCACTTTACATGGCTAAAGGATTTGTAAACATCACAACTTAAGTAGGCTGTGGGTTTATGTAGCCCCATGTACTAAAGAGCATCTTGAAGGATAATATTATTACTTTAAGTAACAAGTAACTTTGCAGTAAATTGATTTTACCACGGTTAATGGCTGTTGTTAGCCACAACTTCAAGCAAAGTAACTTGCCGCATTAATGTAGCATTCAACAGATTTGCAGTCAGTATGCTTCGATTGCAGTGACTTCAATGTGGCTCATCCAATCAAATTTACAGAACCTAGAATAGTCTTTTTATAATCTGTATTTTGTTCCACTCTTCCCAAGTCCCTTTTAGGCAAGTCAGTTCACTCGTCTGCCCTATATTTGTAACTCTTCCAAACAGCTATTTCCAGTCATGCTAGCATAGCATATCTGCTTGAAAAAATGATTGGTCAAGATTACGTTCAAATAGCACATTTTAAATATGTTAGGCTATATAATAAGGATATAATCTGACAACAATGGTCGCAAAAATTGTAGCTACTTCATTTGTGATCATTGCAAAGCTTTTTTCAAAAAAGTAATTGGCCCTTGACTGTTAGGCGGGACTACAGCCGCCATATTTAGAGTTGGAATGCACACTGGCTAATTTCGAGCTACAGGCAAAACAAGTGAAAAATGTCAATTTTGAAATTTAGGTTTTCACAAAAATGAGTTCATTAAGCCCTTGTCTAGCGATCCCAATGCTCCAAATAGCAATTAAACATCCAAAAGTATCTTTATTTGTACATTTTCTGAGAGGAGTACCTTTCCTTTGACCATGAAAAATCTCCACTACTGATGCTTCCCTCAGCACAAGTTTGGTATCGTTGTAAAGCGCAGCTTTCCAATTTTGTGAATATTCATAGCGAATTCTCGATGGCATGAGTCTGAACCAATGAAATGTGATTTTTCAAACTCATGCTGATGTAAAAAGGATCTTACTCGCGCTGACTCACAGATCCGAAGCACTCGCACAAAGACGCCTCAGAGAGCACGTGATCCCAATATACACATTTAGACTACACAGAATTATAGTATTTCAAAAAATCTGTCTTGGTATTCACGCAAACATTAGCTGTTATGTCTTAAGTGAACGCTTGATTAACTGTTTTGAACATCTGATGTGTAACATTACATTAGATTTGTTTGGTACAGTCTTAATATAGGCTGTCTGTTTCATTAATGTTAATCAAGCAATTGTGGAATCATGGAAAATGTTTTGAATATATATATTTTCGCTATATAGATATGGGTTTTGACTTGGTTTGTGCCAGATTTGGTGGTATTACCAGGGATTTTAAGGTATGGTTGCTAGATGATTTTGTTTTAAAATCCTTCAGAAACTTTAACTCGATTTTTCTCAAAATTGACATTCTGGCTTAAACAGGTGTAGCATTTTTCCAAAATGATGTATGATTCCAACAAATCATACATCATTTTGGAGTTTTTTTTAATAGAGAATGTGAGAATAACAATAACTAATTTTTGAAAATTTGCTCATTGCGACTCATTTTGCCAGCACAGGTTTAAGTGGCCCATCTCCTGCCCTTATAATGTTTCTGAATTTCCTTCTTGGACAAATTTTTCCTTAAAGTAAGCATGAAATAAAAATTAATCTATTTTCTTAAATGCATCCTATTGATCTTATTGGGAACGAGTCATGCATGCATGTTTCATTTTTAAACAATTGTTTTGACCTCAAAATTTTTAATCAAAATGCCATTGATCTTCCAGTGAAACTACAGACTTCTCTCTAGTGACGTATGCCGGATTTCTCCAATCATTTTTTCAGCTTAATCCCTGCCCTATCATACTACAAGCTCGTATTTAAATCTGCCTTTGTCCAATCAACAACCAGATTGAACCATGTCCCCGCCCTGCATTTTTTTCTTTTTCAATAATCCGTTTCAAAGATCTGTCGTTACTTCCATTTCATTGTGACTAAATCTCTGTGTAAATATGTTTTCAGTTCTAAAGGTTACAGTTGTAATTATTCTGATTACAGCTTCATCTCCTTAACTCTAAATGTCTGTTTCTAGTTTCCTTTGTTTCCATAAAGACATTTATTGTGGGTTGTCATGTACAATATATATGAGGAAAAAAGGTCATGGTTTGCAAATGTAACAATCACAAAGCCCAAGTGATTCTCGGTGCTCTTAAAGTGGAGTGTTTCATCTGTAGAGTTGCTTTTTTAGGGGTGCTTTAAGGAGGACAGTCTTCAGGGAGCTGAGGTTAGAGAGCTTAATACAGGAATGGATGAACATCTCACACACACTCATGTACTAATGCACTTTATTTTCTCTCTCTTCATTGAAAACAGAAGAATCCAGTGTTGTCTTGGTGAATCAACAAATCCACCACCACAAGATGACATTTGCAAATGTTCTTCACCTTTTAAAGACATTGCGATGTGTAACATGTCCACACTTATGGTTCAGTTGTATGTGCAGCAGTCTGCACAGACTGAAAGCTTTTATTGTTTAGATCTCCTGCTAAGATGAACGACTAATAAAATCCAATCCGATGAGGCCGTTTGGTGCCGGGATGTCAACTGGGCTAGTTTTGTTCTCACGAATCCGCTAAGTGAGGATGAAGGTCTTGGGTTAGACAAAGGTGAGAAAAGCAAAGAGAAGAAATGTCCGTACGCCACTTGATTTCATTAGGAACATTTAGGCATGGCCCCAACCCAAGCTGAGGCTGTGGGACTGTGAACTATTTTTCAAGTTCCACACAGGACCAATTGCACAATGTACATTGCTTTTGGCCATGCAGACCCCCCAGAGAAAGTGTGATTGATGAGGCCTTGCGTGGGTGTATAATAGTTAGGATGTGCATGTGTGGATCGTTTCTGACATCCTGCGTACGCGTGCCCTTATATACGTTTGCCTGTCTTTTGCATGTGCTCCTTTGTCTCTCGCTGTAATTACAAGGAACTGGGCTGAACTTGATCCCAACTGGGTTATTTCACGATATGTATCTGTTGGCTGGTGTTTGGCCTCCGAACAATTATCAGTACTCTGTAAATAGCAGTCGGCAGAGTTGGAACAAGGAAACGGCCTTGACACAATCTGCACCATCGCTCATTTCACTAATGGTTTCCTAAAATGGCTCAGATCGGTTTCTCTGGGATGCATTGCCGTTTCCGTTTCAGAGCCTCAGATATGATGAATGGCAGGGAGCAAAAGATGTTTCATACTCTGTTAATAAGACAAGTTTTCAGATGGGTCTCGAGAAGCTTGTTGTGTGATGAAGTGCAGCATGTGAGGAGGTTTTCTATCAGCACTTACGATTTATGTTCGACTCATGTTCTCTGGTTACGTCATGTCTCGCGTCCCTGGTGATTGAGGATGTAACTGCAAAGGAATTTGCTTATGATAAAAGTGCTTTCATATGTCCTCCCTGTGTTAAGTGCTTTGGCTTTTGTCAATATTATGCTCTTTTAACTGCTTCCAGTGGGAAGAGTGCCATGTTTAATTCTACATTTGGCAGAAAATAGAATAAAATTGATAATAATACACAGTACTGTAAAAGTTATGTGAATCTAATTTTGTGGATATCTTGCACTTGATTCTTATCACAATGTGTTACTATTTGAGAAAACTTCAGTTCAAAAATTTAACATTTATGCATTTGGCAGCAGTGTTACTCTAGTTTTACATTTGGTCCCACTTTATATTAGGTGGCCTTAACCATTATGTACTTGCATCCAAAAATAAGTACAATGTACTTATTGTGTTCATATTGTGTTGCAAAACACTTTTGCTGCTATTGAGGTCGGATGCAGGTAAGGTTAGGGGCAGGTTTGGTGGTATGAGTAGGTTTAAGGGTGGGTTAATAATAATAATAATAATTTCTTACATTTATATAGCGCTTTTCTGGGCACTCAAAGCGCTTTACATATTGAAGGGGGAATCTCCTCAACCACCACCAATAAAGTGTAAGTGTATAAATGTAATTACCTAAATTAATTACAGATGTAATTACATGCACGTATTTTTTAAATATAAGTACAATGTAAAAACATGTATGTACACAATAAGTGCATTGTATCAAATGATTAATTTAAATGTAAGTACATAGTAGTTAAAGGATTAGTTCAATTCAGAATTCAAATTTCCTGATAATTTACTCACCCCCCAATGTCATCCAACATGTTCATGTCTCTCTTTCTTCAGTTGAAAGGAAATTAAAGTTTTTGAGGAAAACATTCCAGGATTTGTCTCCATGTAGTGGACTTCACCAGGGTACAATGGGTTGAAGGTCCAAATTGCAGTTTCAGTGCGGCTTCAAAGCGCTCTACATGGTCCCAGATGAGGAATGCCACGCATGATGTAATCACGTTAGAAAGGTCATGTGTGACGTAGGCGGAAGTACCGCAGTAGGGCGAAAAACTCCATCTCATTTTCTCCTCCAACTTCAAAATCGTCCGATATCATTGTTTTATCTTTTCTTTTACTTTTTTTGTAAAGGGCTTTTGGCTTAATCTTTTCATGTTCGCTTTGTAGACACTGGATCTGTACTTTCACCTCATGTCATGTGTGACCTTTGTTAGATGATTACGTCATGCGTGGCGGATCGCAGAGCAGTGCAAGACGAGCATTTGTGGTTAAAAAGTATATACATTTTTATTTTTTTAGAAAATGACCGATCTTTTCGCTAGATAAGACCCTTATTCCTCGTCTGTGATCGTGTAGAGCCCTTTGAAGCTGCATTGAAACTGCAATTTGGACCTTCCACCTGTTGTACCCCAGTGTAGTCCACTATATGGAGAAAAATCCTGGAATGATTTCCTCAAAAACCTTATTTTCTTTTCGACTGAAGAAAGAAAGACATGAACATCTTGGATGAAACATCTGGGATGAGTAAATTTTCATTCAGTAGTGAACTAATCCTTTATGGCCACCCAATATAAAGTGGGACCTTACATTTTAATATAGTTTTTATTTCAATTTTATTTTTAATTTGTATTTTTGTTTTTAAATTTTCTTTAATCTTCTGTCATTATTATTTAATTTAGTTTTAGTAATTGTTTTCAGATTTTAGGTTGTAGTATGTTAGGGCTGCCAAAGTTAATGTTTTTTGTCCATATCCATGGAATTGAACGCCTGACCTTGGCATTGCAGCACATGCTCTACCAGTTGAGGATATGCACACAAAACCATTTTTACTACATTAAACACCAATGTTCTGTGGTAGTTAAACAAATCAGTAGTATAGCACTGTTCAATCCTGACAGTATCCCCTCTGTCTTTACCTTTCTGCACTGTGGTGGTCTTAGGGTCTGACAGCTCTCAGAGGAAGCCTTGGCCCTACTGGCAGCCCTGGCCACACTGTGGGAAAATGTCAGAATGTTATTGTAAGCACGATGAATTGCTCCTGACGCATTTGTTTATACACTTGCTCGAATAATGGGAACATTAAATATTTGGCCCAAAATAATAATAATCCATTTCCTCCCTGAAAAAACTAATCATATGAATATGAAAAAAGCAAACAGTCCGTTGAATTACTTTATTTGTGTGATGTTGATAACGATCAGCCGGCACACCACTTTATTTGCAAACATTCCCTCCAGTTTGTGTACTGTATCTGGCTCCACTGGTCTCTGGACCTTTTGGCCACTGTCAGACTTCACGGTTTGCAGATTTGGGCCATAAATGTCAAATGAGCAATGCAGTTTTTGGGTGCCAGTGGCACTGTCGGAATTGAAGAGGCTCAGTTGCAATGGAACAAAATTTGAAGGCCATATTATGTCAGCAGCATCCACAGAAGCCAAGGCTGACACAATAATACTCACCCAAAAACTAAACCAACAGTTTTTGTCCACACAATGAAAGTCAAAACAACACTGAACCCTACTGACTCATTGTACAGACATTTTTCAAAATATCTTCAGTGTTTCACAGAAGAAAAGGTCATACTGGTTTGGAACGACATGATTTGTGTAAATGAATTTTCATTTTTTAGGTGAGCTATCCCTTTAAGAGCTGTCCTTCACTTTTGCTCATCTTGGGTTTCTCTTGTATGCAACATAGATTTCGATTGAGATCATATGTTCAGACTTCATCTAGCATTATACACTAGCGCCAGTCAAACGTAGCAGTTAAATTCCTGTGAGATCTCACACTTGTATAAAGAATGCTCTGTAAACATCACACGCATGTGGAGATCTGCCATGTGTAAAGTGCATGTTAACTCTGTGTGAGTGACACATGACAGAGCGGTTTACACATCGAGATCAAGGTTATTGACCTTTTTGTTTAGTCCTTGCTGTTGTTTCTGTAGTTTTTTGTATTGGGTCGAGTGGTTGTGTTTTTGCTTACGACTGATTGGCAGATCACGGGACTTGTGTGTGTGTGTGTGTGTGCATGTGTGTTTGCAGTGAGAGCAAGGCTCTTTAATTTGAAATCTTGAGGTTTGGCTGGCAGGCTGGTGGATGTCTGATCTTCCAGCTAAGCAGCGTTGATGAAGTCATATAGAGGGAGGGGTGCAGTGGAATGTCCTGGGCCTGGAGCTGTGAGCATGACTTTCATCACTCCCTCTCGCACTTTAAACATACAAACAAACAAACTTCACACATTCCATCTACTTAATGTGTTTGAGATGGGTAAACTGGCATTCTTCAGTCAGTTTCTCATTTGAAATAGTGAATCAAACTTTAGCAGTACTTTCTAATATCTTACACTACCGATCAAAAGAAGATTTTTTAAATGTTTTTGAAAGAAGCCTCTTTATTTGATCAGAAATACAGTAAAAACAGTAATATGGTCAAATATTATTACTGTTTAAAATAAGTTTAATATATTTTAGATGTAATGTTTTCCTGTAATGGCTAAGCTGAATTTTCAGCAGCAATTTCTCCAGTCTTCAGGGTCACATGATCCTTCAGAAATCCTATTATGCTGGCTTTGTGCATGATTATCAATGTTAAAAACAGTTAATATTTTTGGAAACCATGATACTTTTTTTCAAGATTTTTTCATGAATAGAAAGTTTAAAATGAAATAGAAATCTTTTGTAACATTATATATGTCTTTACTGTCGTTTTTTTTATCAATTTAATGTGCCCTTTCTGACCGATATTTTTTTTTCTCTTAAATCTAATCTTTAGCTAATCTTAAAATCAATATCAGTTTTTCATACTGTACATTATAATGTTATGATGCCTAAATTTATTTGTGATGATTTTAGTTTTTTTTTTTTTGGTTATTTGGTTATTAAAGGGGTGGTTCGTTATGATTTAAGTTTTTTAACTTTAGTTAGTGTGTAATGTTACGGTGAACGTGATTTTACCAAGTACAACATGTTCCTGGATCAACATCTTTGTTGATCCTGGAACAACATTCCAATCAACCAATCAGATTTGATGGAAAAGTTTACAGTTTATGTCAAGTTTAGGCTTACAACCAGGGTTAGGTGCTTCTTCGTCAGTGTTATTCACCTATCATTTCCCTCTGATTTTAGGGATAAATTATGGGTAGGGATAGGTTTAGGGGTAGGAATAGGGTTATGACTAAATTTTCAGACAAGAATGTTGTTCCAGGATCAACAAAATATGTTGATCCAGGAACATGTCTTACTTGGCAAAATCACGGTGACCATTGCGGTTTGAGCACAAACAACCTCTGCAAAGTTACGATGCTCAAAGTTCAAAGCAAAGGGAGATATTTTCTTTTACAGAAATCACTTTTTAAGGACTACAACAAACAGCTGGTAGGGACTACAACGAGCTTCTTACCAGGTTGGTGACATCACAAACCCTAAAATTTACATAAACCTTGCCCCTGAGAACACGCAACAAAGGGGTGAGGCCATGTTATTGCAATACAGTACTTAACACAAATTCAATAGCATGTCATAAAAGCAAGATAACAACATGACAAGTTATAACCGTAATTAAACTAAACTATACCTGTTCTATCTTCATGCAGCATATATTCTCTGGCTCTGTAGGCATTTTACAACACGAGCGATATATATATATCATGACAGAATATGCTAATCAATGACTTTAAGATATCCCACATCAGCTACATAAATTAAGCAACTAACCATTCAGAAATGTCCTGTTGCATTCTGTATGCTGTCACTTCTTCTTGAGTCTCTCCATCATTGTCCGACTCCAGTTTGAACATAAAAGGCTGAACAGTTTCTGACATTTTCAGTGAGTCTTCGTGAGGTAATCGGCACTGCTAACATGAGCTCTTGAAACCCCGCCCTCTGCTTAGGAGCAGCAGCTAATTTGCATTTAAAGGGACACACACAAAAATGAAGCATTTTTGCTCACCCTCAAAAAGTGTCAAATTTAACATGCTATAATAAATTATCTGTGGGGTATTTTGAGCTAAAAAACTTATTTTACATCTTGTAAAAATGATGACATATCACCCCTTTAATATAATATTAACATAAAATAAAAATAATTATCGGTATCAGGCAGAATTTTTATATCAGGGCATAACTTAATTTTTTTATGTAAATACATTTGTTCCATTACTGTTAACTATTTGTGAGAAAAACAACATTAATTAACTTTCATAAAGTTTATTAATTTCATAAAGTATAAACATTTATTCAATGCTACAACACCTGCCTTTAGCTAAATAAATTTGGCAATAGACATCTGTGAACATTGTTTTAAGTGCCTGCAAAGCTTTTATATCATATGAATTAGACTATTAGACCGATAAGTTTTGACATTTTGAGGACAAGTTTGAAATGTATATCCACAATGTAATGGGAAAATAAGCGGCACAAAATGAAAAGGGTTCAAGTCTAATCTGAGGGTGCAGTGCAGCCACATGTCATGCATTTATGAGATCTGTCAATGAAACAGATGTTTATAAACAGTTTAGTTCTGAATAACACTAAAACTGGACTTATTATTATTAAAATAATAAAATCAATAAAAGGCTACAATACTGTAGCGCACATTCATATATATATATTTTTTTTTTTTATATATATATAGGCCTATTATTTTATATGCATCATTTGAGTTATTGATTTTGACTACAGACCACCGTGCCAGTAAAGTTTCAGACCTGTCACTACACACACTGAACAGATACATCCATGAAATCTCCACAAAATCAAACTTTTGGCTACTAAACGAATATAGAAATGAAAATCCCAGCTGTGCTGTCAGGTTTTGAAACATCCATATTCATGGTATTGAAAAGCTCTTTGGCTGCCAGTCTAGTTTGGCTTGCATTGCTTTACCGTAAGTCATTTTTTTCCCTCTCTAACCTGCTCCCTCAGGTGAAAGTGGAGGGTGATAAAGACTTTGTACTCAGTGCCTGTCTCCTCAGGGTTGAGAGCTGCATTAAAGGGTTAGAGTGAGGACATGCCATAATAGTACATGTTTATGAATAATAGCACTTGGGGTTCCAGCTCTGCAAGTTTGCCAGCTTTTCCTCAACACTCCGTACTTGAAGAAGTCGACGTGAAGTTCGGGGGAGGAAGTGCAGTAAATCATAGACGATTAACTCAGCACCAGCCTCCTGTTGAATGAGTCATTGCATACTAATTTAAGGATGAGGAGAGGGTGTGTTGTGTTATGCTTCATTCCAGTGTCTGTTGTTAAAGAGCTGGATGTTGCATAAAACATCTAAATCCTTTAATGTTTATGTGCAGCCTACGGGATTTTTACCTTCGGAAAGGTGTCATTTAAAAATGTTAAACCTCCGACCACCAACACAATAAAGCATTCAGATATTAATTGATGGTTCTTGAGATTTGTTCAACCATGTTTCCTATTTAATTGTAATGATATCCTCTGCACCCATTCGCCCTCTCGCTCTGTGAATGGAGTTAAGACTTGGGTGGGTCCTTCCGTTTCTTGACATATTTTGAAAGTATGGGCTTTGCTTTGTGTTAAAAGCTATAAAGGAGCACTCGTATACTCTTTCATGCACTTCCTCTAGACGAAACTCTATATACAGAGGCTTAGTTTTGAAGTAACCATGTGATCACACTTGTGTTATTTTCCGTGAGTTGTTGTGACAACACAAAAGTGGGCAGTTTAATGTTTGTCCATTGATATTAAACTTATAACATTCATTAAACTCAGGGATATAAAGTTTGAAACAAGTCAATTTTAATTGGCGCCTCCTGTGGTGATGTTTGCGTGTTTTCTAACCCCACAGGGCAGACGTACCATCTGATACTGGCCCAGATACATTCGATATCAGATTTAACCAGCTTCTTCTTCTGTTTCCGAACACCGTACACCCTTATTCTTAAAGGGATCACCATCCAAAGGCAATAAGAAGCTCTGGCTGACTACTACTTCTTTGTTGGTGCCGTTTATTCAGCTAACAAAAGATGCAGAATGCTGGAAGTAAGGTGTATTAAGTGGGTAAGATGCATTGTTAGACTGTTACTCATGACTTCAGTGGTTCAAACTTTGATTTAATGGTGCAAAAATGATCTGTGAGAACAAATATAAAATGGGGCTTGTCATCATGAACATTTTGTATATTTGCTTAACTCTTCTGCGGTGTTATTTTAATCTTAAAATAGCTTGTAAAATATTACGGGTGTATAAATATTCAAAAGGCCATACAAGTGATGAAAGATTTTATATCTAGGAAAATATAATTAACCTGATTGAATTCCTAAAAAGGTCAAGTGTTTGGGTACATATGATTCCCTTTGTTCCAACTGTACTACTATCTTACATGGAAGAGAAAGAAAACATAGAGAGCTCAAGAGAGTTAAAGGGAGTACAAAACCTTCTACTATTTCATTCCATGACATCTCTAATCTTCCCTGAACTTCCCTCTTTGGATGTTGAACTCCTTGGAAGCAACTCTACAGATCCTAACCCCGGACAGAGCAGCTGTGCCGAGGCAGTGCACGCGTGAGATCTCTGCTCCCTGTGATAGGGATTCATCACTTGTCGGCATTCGCAGATGGACTTTGAGGGTGAATCACATCTGTGTGTATTTGCCTGCAAGACCTTGCTGTGCATTTATATAGTAATTCCATTAATCTGAATGTAATTCTGTCATGGGAAATAAAGGTTTAGGTCCATAAAATGAACTCACCTAAATTGTTTCAGGCATGGTTGTGCCAAAGGGTTGCACCAAAGTCCCACAGTATTACTCTGACTTATAAGGTGCCATTGAATGGACTGACTCTCATGTGCTGTCCACATTACTGCAGCTCATACTGGGAACATGTGCATGATGGTTGTACCTCTTTGCTTTTGAAAAATGCCTGTCATGGGATAGTTTCCAGTGCAGTAAAGGCTTCATTGCTGCCAGGCCCATCTAAGTATCACAACGGTCTGACAGACCTATTCTCATGAAACGGAATAGATTAAGTGTGCTCTGCCCGAGGGTTATTATAGTTTTGCATTTTCTGATTTTTTTTTATTTTAATATTGCTTTAAATTTCACTTTAGTTTTAGATAATTTTATTAAAGGGTTAGTTCACACAAAAATGAAAATTCTGTCATTAATTACTCACCCTCATGTCGTTCCTCACTCGTAAGACCTTCGTTCATCTTCGGAACACAAATTAAGATATTTTTGATCAAATCTGATGGCTCAGTGAGACCTCCATTGACAGTAAGTTAATTTACACTTTCAGTGCCCTGAAAGCTACTAAAGACATATTTAAAACAGTTCATGTGACTACAGTGGTTCAACCTTAATGTTATGAAGCGACGAGAATACTTTTTGTGTGCCAAAAAAACAAAATAATGACTTTATTAACAATATCTAGTGATGGGCGATTTCGAAACACTGCTTCATGAAGCTTTGAAGCTTTGCAAATCTTTTGTTTTGAATCAGTAGTTCAGAGCGTGTATCAAACTGCCAAAGTCACGTGATTTCAGTAAACGAGGCTTTGTTACGTCAGTGTTTCGAAACTTTACGAAATTTCAATGGTTCACCACTTGGGGATGATGATCTCTGTGAACTAGTGATTGGCAGAGCGAGGCTTTGTGAAACACTGAAACAGTTCACGCAAATGAACCTAATTTTGTCAAGCCATCGGATTTTATCAAAAATATCTTAATTTGTGTTCTGAAGATGAACGAAGGTCTTATGGGTTTGGAACGATATGAGGGTGAGTAATTAATGACAGAATTTTCATTTTTGGGTGTTTTATTTCTATTTTATTTCTATTTGGGTGTTTTTTTTATACATATATTTTAATGTTTTTGTGATTATAGTTAATGAAACTGTTGAATATTTTATAAATAAATTATAATCACTATAAAATTAAATAGAAATATATTCACATAATAGAAACTAAACTGTAATAAAAAACACTTAATAAAAGTAACCGAAACAAGGCTGAAACTTAATATTAAAATTAAATTACTGAATATAATCAAATATATTGAATATGTAAGGAATAATGTACAGTTTGCCGGTCATTTTTGCCCGAAGGTTTTTTTTTTTGCAAGAATGACTGGCTGCCAGATTTGTCCGTTTTCATTATTTTCATTGATTCATTTTTTATGTAGTTTTATTTCATTTTAGTTTTTTTTATTCAGGCATTAATTCCATTTACAAAATGTTTTTAAATCCATAGTTTTCGTCTTCATTTAACTTTATGAAAATATCCCTGCTCCGCCCAAGCAAGCAATTGAAATCCAACAAAGAAGAAAAAGCGGCATCAATGCTACTATCACTTTCTGTCTCCTCCTTTCCACTTCTGTATCACCACAGATCTCTCTGCAAACAACCTGTTACCTGACACAGTTTGGTCATCAGCCAATAAGCAGTGTTTCGGTGGAACAATAGGATCATTCACAGAAAATTATATCCATAGTTTGGCGTGTCTTTTATATGCCATCACCCGGAGTTTACAGTCTGCTATTGTTGCTTTCACAATGACAGCGCACAACCCTTCCTTCACGTTATTTGTTGATCCTATCCCGAGGAACCATTCAGACCTGGTCCATGCGACAGGGCTGCTTCCTCTTCAATGTATCGCTTTCAGGTTATTGATGTCTTGTTTTGTGCTCTTTCTTTATTGCAGAAGGTCAACGGCTTTTGGAACAGACCTTTCGTGTGTGCGTGCGGTTACCAAGACATGGTGGCAGTGACTCCTTCCAGCTCTCTCTTTCTCTTGCTCTTTCTTGTCCTCTGTCTCAACAGGGTCACATGTCGGCCCCTGGGGAGGAAGCACCTTTAACGGCATCAGTCAGGTAGTGTGAAGGATTAGGCCTGTTTTTCCCCCGTCTCTGAAACCAGCCACAAATAGCAGGCGGTGTTCCCAAGGGATGCTCGGAAGCACGCTCTGGGCTGCATGTTTCAGAGGCGTATTGTGTTGCACGATGGTTTTCATTTGATGCCACAGTAGTTTGTATGAGGGTAATTCATATTTCACATTTCCTCAGTGATCTTATCACTAGTCATGCGATGTCAGACAACTATTGTGGCCTTTAATTGGATGCAGTGTGCTTTGTTGGGACAGATGCTGTGAGAGAACTGTGGCGGGGAGTTCGTAGGTATTCACAGCATTCGTCTCTTAGCAACTCTCCTCTGCCATCCTCCTCTGCATTTGACCTGGCTCCGTCTGTGCAGCAAGAGACCATAGGCCTGAGAAATTAAAAGCGCCTACCCATGAGACCACTCACAGGCACCTAATTAAACATCTCACATTCCATCTGTGGGGTGCAAGCACTGAATACGCACGCACACACATCTATAACGCTGAGCTATCATGAAATTTTATTCCCATAGCTTTGATGCTGGGTTGCTTGAGATGACTATATCTCACCACATCAATAATAAATATCTTGCTTTGAAAGTTGATCAAAGACGAAGTAAAACCACACTTTTGTCTCAGGCCTTAGGGAGTGTTGTTCAGCAGAATTGCCTAATGTTGGGCATTAATCATAATAATGTAAGGGAGGAGAAGATTTGTTTTGTGAAAGGACACAATAAAAAACACACTTTGTTTTAACAATGCTGCCATCACTTAGATCTTCCACATTGTTTGGTTTCTACACAATGGCTATGTTTACATGAACTCTTGTAATGCTATTAAGCTGAAGCTCATGTCAAATACTGTGATTATGTAAATTTGCTCATAATTGGCATAACCATAATTGCAGTAAAATATGTGAAGTACTGTGGTTTTAATTGCACAATATAGGCAAGTTTATTCTCCTCTGGCCAAAGTGCACATGTGATACACTGAAAAACTCAATAAGTTCAGAATACTCAAAACATTTGAGGAAGCTTATTACTTCAAAACATTTAAGTAAACTAACTCATTTTTTTCAAGTTAGTAGAACTTTTTGTGACAAGTGGGACGGGTCAGAGAGCCGTGGAAGCGAAGCAAGGCCAATGTGGTGCACAGGTGTCTCTCATTAACAATCACGTCACCGGCATCCCTTCGCTCAGTTCTCAGCCTCACCCAACTCATCATAATATTAATTACATACAGTTCATTTACATAAACATCACATTCAGATCTTGGTTAAATGTTAGATAGCAAATAACACATGCTATTGGCAAAGAGACTGTCATTATACTTGCATGTAACAACATTCAGTATATGTGGTCTTAAAAGTTTTGCAGCCCATCCTCAACCTTATCACATGCTCTACTCTTCACCACAATGGTAACCCTATAAAACATAACAGAGCCTCCTGTAAATCCCAACATAACACAACATTAAACACTAACTTATTTAATCTTGTGCAAAAACACACTTATAAATAACACTTAATTTCAACATTTATTTATACACTCTGATGCAAAGCATGCTGGAAATCTGCTACAACTCAATCATATTAATATATCAGCTTACTACAATGAAATTTTGAGTTCACGCAACTTTTTTCTGTTAAGTAGAATGAACTTTCATTATTATTTGAGTGAAACAAACTCATTTAATTTCATTAATTTCACTGTTCGGTTTTACAGTGGGCTGGAGATGGATTACATGTCACACTCTTGCACAAGTTCGAAAACATGGCAGAACAGATGATAAACCATTCTTGCAAAAGGTGTGTTTAGGTGGTATAAATACAGTCTAATTATTGGCCTTACCTATATACTAAACAACAATACAAAACAAACACATAATATTTTATTCATGTATTTTTATAAAGTGCTACTGACAAAGTGCATAATGTGCATATGTGGTGTCATATGAACAACTGTCAGTAACTACACTGAAGCCTTGTGTGTGATTAATAAGTCAGTTCTTTTCAGGGAATCAGAGTCATTAATTCAGGAATCAGACTGCACCTTTTTAGAACTTTATCTTGTTTCAGTTAGTTGCTAATTTCAAATATTTAATTTTTTAAAAGCTTACATTTTTAATCTAATGATTTTTATTTTGTTATTTTATGTTATAAAAATAAAAAGCAAATAAAAACAGGCCTGTTGCATTTCAACTGAACATTTTGTACTGTGAGTAGGGCTATAAGTGATTGGCATAAAAACAGCTAAGAGACCTCATTTCTTTGCGTCTAATCAAAATAATGGCAAGTAGCATGTTAAATGGGATTAAAGAGGTTTGCTCATGTAATGTAAACACCTTAATTCGAGTAATTCCTTATTCTGACTATTGATAATAATCAGACTATTGGTGTACATGTAAACGTAGCCAATGATTTATTTAGTATCCGTTGGTGCCAGGACTTTCGACATGGCCAACCAGCTCTTAACATTGTGTTGCAATAAAGCACCTCTCACTACAAACATGAACCAGATTTAAGAAGCCAAATCCATTCCCGGAATGTGTTGTGTGTTTAGTAATATGAGAAATTTCACTTAAGGTAGTATCCTGAAGAAAGAATGGTACTGTTGCTTATCTTACACATTCAAGTAACAAGACCACCACCAGTGGGTGACCCATTCGGGAAAGTCAACATCAATACCTGTGACTAACTTAAGTTCTCAATTAAAGAGACCTGGAGTTTCTCCAACATAAATAATAGTTTGATGGGAAATCAATCATGATTGTCGTATTCAACAATGTCATTGAGAGATCTGCAGCATATGGGTTTGTTTTGGCTGTTGTTCGCTGCTAGTCGTGACTGAGAGTGTCAACTGTAAAACACTTGTTGTATGCCTCTTATACCTCATCCTGTTCCCACCACCATGCTGATAGTCTTCCACTCATGCATTGCATTTCAAATCAACACCTCATCCCGAGGGATTCACTGCGACCTCCTCCCAGGTCTTTTTTCTGTTGCTCAAAATGCTGTATTTATCCTCAGGAGGTTTTGTCATGCAGGTGGTACATGGTTCTCAACCGAAGTATAGGTTTGCAAATAGATGTGTTTGATACTTTAAACCATATTTTAGTGTAATGGAAATCTTACTTCTCAGTGAAAGTTTATTGATGTTGAATTTTGGATGCTCAACATTAAAATTCTCTCAGATACTGATTATTTTCTGAGTATTTTCCTGTTATGGCCAATAATCGATAAAAGGATGATATTAAAATGTATTTATAAATATTTGTTTTATTTGTCTTAGTTAGAAATGTAAAAAAAAAAAAAAATTCTTAAAAATTAAAATAAATCATTTTAAATGCTACAAGTGAATTTAGGCATCACAATGTTATAATGTACAATATGAAAAAAAAGCATATCTAATATTGACTAGTAACAAATGCATCTTAACTGATAAAAAAAATGCATCCATTACTGTGAAGCAATAGATCTGAAACACCTTGAATGCATTCTGAGGAGCATGTTTGCTTAACATCTTGAGGTACATCTTGAACTTGAATGAGTGGGCACTGGGAATGTCATCTGACCATGTAGGTAAAAACCACCGGCATGGCACGGCAAGTTCCTGGACATAATGTAGGTCCAAACCCTTTAAAGGGATAGTTCACCCAAAAATGAAAATTCTGTCATCATTTACTCCCCCTCAAGTTCTTCCAAACCAGTATAAATTTCTTTGTTCTGCTGTACACAAATGAAGATATTTGGAAGAATGTTTGTAACCAAGCAGATCTCACCCCACAAACATAGTGGGGGAAAAAATACTATGGTAGTCAATAGGGGGCGGGGTCAGCTTGGTTACAAACATTCTTCCAAATATCTTCCTTTGTGTACAACCATTCAGTTTCTACTTGTTTGAAAGGATGTAAAGTAACGTTGTTTGTGTGTAGCTTTGCATGAACCACTGACAGCAGGATTGTGAGGAACTGATCATTTTAATTAATTTCAAGCATAAGGAATCCAGTAGCCTTGCCAAGGAATAACAGTAGTCGGGTGGGAAACCATGAGCAGACGTATTCAAAAAACAAATCTTGTCTGGGGATTAATGGGACTCTTCATCAGCAAATCATTCTGACATGTCAAAGCTCTCTGCGATTACTACAACGTTTACCTAACGTACAAAAAACACGATATAGTTCACTTCCCCCATAAGCACTTCTGGATCCTGCAGAACACATCTCCTCCCTCACTCCACTGGGCATCAGGCTTAAATAAATTCCAGCATGTTGTGGTGGTTACTAAGACTGTAATTGATGTACAGTACTGACCAGTAATGCCTGCAAATGAAAACACTTCAGAACTTGTGTTGGTTCAACAACAGTTCTGCTTGCTTATGTATATCCACTAGCAATTGTTGAAGTGGAGCTGCTTCAGACCTGATCAGTGTGGTAGTGTTTCTAATTTGGACAGACATTTTTGTAATTAAGCTTTAAAACAAATTAGAATAGAACTAAAGCCTGGCGCAGAGTTGAATCATGTCATGATTATTCAGACAAAATATACTGTTGCTGTTGTGTTATGTGATATGCAAGCTCTTAGCAGCTATAGCTTTAAATGAAAACACTGCTTAGACTGATTAACCAAATGCACCTGCATCAAGGCTGGATATAAATACAGGTTTCCTGATTCAATTTGGTTCAAATCGTATTTATTTGGTTATATTTAAGTTAAAATGTCAGTTTTGCTTGCATATAACAAAAGGTAATCATTCTGTTAATGATGTAAATTTTACAGTGCAGTGTTTTATGCTGATTAAAAACCGTAACTTGTCTTTTTAAAAAACAGCTCATAAGAGTCATTTGGTTGTGAAACAGACTACACTGGTGGTCCTGTATATTTCTGATTCACAAAAAAGAACCGACTGAAAAGAGTCATTTGTTTTTGAATCACATGACATCTCCTGTGAAGGCCTCACCAACACGACAGCCAGTGGCACAGATTCCCAACAAACCGTCCCATACCAGCATGATGAATACAATCTTCAACCAGATGGAACTGGATTAAACATTTTGACTGTTGCGATCCCAATCGGACTTATGACCTGTAACGCTGCCTGAATCATAATCATGCACTTTTCGCTGTTGGCCAGAAGAGGACTGGTCCCCCGACTGAGCCTGGTTTCTCCCAAGGTTTTTTCTCCATTTTTGTCACCTGTTGGAGTTTGGGTTCCTTGCCGCTGTCGCCTTCGCCTTTGGCTTGCTTAGTTGGGGACACTTGATATTCAACAATGTTTTTGATCTGCCTGCATTGACACCATTGTATGTGAACTGAACTGAGCTGGACAATGACATCACTGTTTTCTCCAGTGCTGATATATATAAATTAATTAAATTAAAGGTACAATATGTAATAATTTTGTCCGCTAGAGGTCACCAGAAGCCTATTCAAAACAAAGGCGTAGATTGATGACGCCAAGTTTTAGAGCAGTATTTCTTGGGACATGTGGTCTCCATCTCAACGGACGGTGCAAAAGAATAGGGATTGGAGTTGGAAAGAAATCATGTTCATGGATGCGATTATTAACGTTACTGTAGTATGAAGCAGAGCAGGACTGAGTGTTGTGGGAGCTGAACGAGGCTGCTGGAGCGATTGCGCAACACACGCCTCACGAGCAGTAGAACTTTTATTATGACACAGTCGCCGGTGCCACTTCTGCTTTCCCGGTCATGAGTATGAGATAACGCGTCTCTGTTTATTATTAGATACATTTGAGTGTGTTGAAAATGTTATAACGTTACTCTGTGTGTTCACTCGGCGGCTGCTGTGAGACACTGTTGCATACTGCAGTAAGCTAGATCGATTTTAGAATATCATATTAAATATTGTGTTGATAAATGGCATGCAATTAATTTTAAAACTTATTGTATGATGGAGAAAATTATGTATTACTGTTAATAAAAATAAAGCTGCATCTGATTATGCTATGTTAGCTATTTGACAAAATATTGTTTTTCTCTGAGGCATGGTAAAGCATGGTACTAGAAAAAAATGTAAACAATAAGACTAAACGTGTTTAGCTATATAACAACAATTAGTTTTCTGTCTATAAATATATCAAAACAGATGTTCCCTTGTCTATTAAAACGTGTAATATTTTAAAGCGTCTTCGGTGTTTCCATGTTTTCTACAAAATAAAACCGGAAACCGAGGCAGACCGAGGGTTAACACAGGTATGACGCAATTGACAGGTGACTCCTCACACGTCCCGGAGCCTTGGTTAAAATTGCAATTTTCTCACAATTTACAAATAGTTGGAAACATTTGGGATATTGTAAGTACTCAAGTGAACAAAATATATATCACTGGCTTAGTGGTTTTTGGATATTTTACTGCAAAAATATTACATACTGCACCTTTAATAACTATTGCTTTTTACAACGGAATGAATCAATACTGAATTTATTTAAGCTGGACAATGATACCATTTTCTTCTGGAGCTGCTGTGCAGCCAAAATTATTTGCGAATGACTGATAAAAACATTGACAGCCAATCAGAATCAATCCTGCTTTAAAGAGCTTGAGCATTTAAAGCGGCAGGCAACATAACCGCAGCGCACGCTTAGAATAAACAGAACAATATTGTATGTACGTGTGAACTCTAATATAGTTATCGTTATAGTTATCATTCTTGTTGTAAACATGTTTTTAACCTTATTGAAGGAAATGTCATATTCTGAAAAAGAGACATGACACTTTACCTCTTCTGCACATCTGTATCACTGGCCTTGTGGTATTTTAATGCAGGAATATTTGTGCCTGATGCCTTTGAGCGCTGATGCTGAGGAGAGAGTGAGTTGGGTGAGAAATCTCCAGAGTTGCCATGTCAATTACAGTCATTACTTGAGGAATCTAAGCTGTTTAGCAGCTCATCTATCACTCATCAAAGCACCACATGAGCGATGGCCCTCTGGGAAGAAATGCTGGGAGATTGATGAGCAGTATTGGCCCTGTAGTGGTATTGACATTAAGAGCTCTTGGCCCTGTTTGTATGTCATTAATTTAACACATCTCAGGCTAAACTATAACAATGAAGTGCTGAGAAAGGGGGAGATAAATGCAGGAGGAGACAAAAGGGGAGATGGCATAGCTGATCTTCTCATGCTTGAACTGCTTCAGGAGGCGCTGACTTATGGGCCTTCCAGTGGCATTACTCTGGTGTTGGCAGACTGTAAACTGCCCGTGCACTTGGAAAACAAATCATTGAGGAATTTCAGTTGCACTTCCCTTTATCAGATAAAACTGCTTGCCAGGAATACTTTCCTCGCTCCCCTGATTTACAGACTTGAATATTTCTGAATAGAGATAGTCTCAACATGCCCATATTTAGGAAAACTGTGTGAGTGTGAGAAAAAGAGAAGGGATGTGGGGAGCTGACAGATAGACAAGGTTTATTGATTTGCCCTTGACCTCCATGTTTCCCGGGTCCTGTGATTCCCACAAGAGGTCAGAGATCAGGCTGTGATAAGGGGTTTTATGACTCTGCCATGCCTACCACCCTTCTTTTCCTCTCTTTTTTTAATTCAAAGATCAGTAGTGAGATTGTAGAGTCCAGGGTGTAGTTGCACAAGCCTTTCATAAGGTATTAATTAAATTGGAATGTTATATTCACACTAGGGGCTTAGTTACTGCTAGCTAGTTTAGAACTCTGTACTTAATTAGGTTACACTGTTAGTTATTAAGGCAAAGCTAAACAGTTAGGTCATAAGATCTCTTTGAAGTAATGTGTTGTTGCATTATATGATATTTACCTTGATTGATCCAATAAACTGCTTTCAGTTATAAAGTATATAGTTGTAAAGGGATGTGGTGGTGTAAAGCTGTGCACTGCAACAAAAAAAAGTATTTTTGTCTAATGTTCAGGTTAAAATATCAAAAAATCCTTAAAACAAGATATATAATCATATAAACAAGATATATTTACAGAATGTCTATGATAAGTAGTTAGGAGTTATATATAAGTAAATACTGAAAAAAAAAAATCCAAAATTGACTCCGTGCTTGAGAGACTTTCATAATTATTCATTTTTATGTATAGGGTTAGGTTCGTTCACCCAAAAATGAAAATTCTGTCATTAAAGGTCATTCCACACCTGTAAGACCTTCGTTCGGAACACAAATTAAGATAAAAATTAAGATGAAATCTGATGGCTCAGTGAGGCCTCCATTGACAGCAAGATAATTAACACTTTCAAATGCCCAGAAAGCTACTAAAAATATATTTAAAACAGTTCATGTGACTACAGTGGTTCAACCTTAATGTTATGAAGCGACGAGAATACTTTTTGTGTTGCAAAAAAACAAAATAACGACTTTATTCAACAAGATCTAGTGATGGGCGATTTCAAAACACTGCTTTATGAATCTTTTGTTTCGAATCAGTGGTTCAGAGCGTTTATCAAACTGCCAAAGTCACCTGATTTCAGTAAACGAGGCTTCGTTACGTCATAAATGTTTTGAAATGTTTTGAAATTTCAATGGTTCACGTGACTTTGGCAGTTTGATATATGCTCCGAACCACTGATTCGAAACGAAAGATTCGTAAAGCTTCGAAGCTTCATGAAGCAGTGTTTTGAAATCGCCCATCACTAGATATTGTTGAATAAAGTCGGTTTTTTTGGGGTTTTTTTGCCGCACAAAATGTATTCTCGTCGCTTCATAACATTAAGATTGAACCACTGTAGTCACATGAACTGTTTTAAATATGTCTTTAGTACCTTTCTGGGCATTTGAAAGTGTTTATTATCTTGCTGTCAATGCAGGCCTCACTGAGCCATCAGATTTTATCAAAAATATCTTGAATGAGGGTCTTACGGGTGTGAAACGACATGAGGGTGAATAATTAATGACAGAATTTTCATTTTTGGGTGAACTAACCCTTTAATGGTGCAATATTCACATTTTTAGATTAAGTTTCTTTCGCACAGCTGGTGCAGCTGGCCACTGGTGCATATTTGGCACTCACCCTTCACCCTGGGTCAAGTCGGCTGGCCCATGCTGCATTCATTTGCCACTCCACACACATTGACCATTCTAGATTCCTTTGCCTGATTCCAGATTCCCAGGCCTGTAGGGGGCCGCAGGATCTCAGTAAACCCACAATCACTACAATGAGGAATGACTCAATGCTTGGTTCATAAGTCTCTGTGATCCACTTTAAATGGTTTGGGCTCTTCAAAGCGACCATTTATAATCAAAGGGAAGGAAATCCCATGCAAGTAAGCATAGCTAAATGTTATCCCTCCTAGCATCTCATATTCACACTGAACATGTGATTTTGTTTTCTTGAAAATATTGCAGCAATATGAAGATTAATCACTGTGCACCACCATAATACTATCGTATTACTATCTCCCAAGTCCAGCTATCCCATTTTATTGTTGTTTTATATTACCATCTCAGATTGTACATATGTTTCCAAGAGTAAAAATGATGATGTTGACAGGTCTTGGTGGATAAAGCAGGATGGGTCTAACTGAATTCATCCCTCACATATGGAGCGGCCCTGCTCATCCTATCCACGCCTACCACTTCCTACAGTCTCTGTTCAATCTTTATTAGATTAGGCCCATACCTGCACTCCTTCCACTCGACACATGAAAGTAGTTAAACCGAGTACAATTAAGACAGAGTACTCCACGGATCTAATCAGAGCTCAGCTGGAACAAAGATCTAAGGCATGCCAATGCACTGGATGTGTCAGTCACGATTAGGGTGTGCCACTCAAAAGAAAACATGACACACGTGCATCATGCTTTGATATGCAATGATATCACTTGTATACAGCTGATCGCAGTTTTATGGGTGGGATACTGGATTATCATTCACTCATGTTTTCACATTTACATTGAGATGTCTTATATCATTTAGCCTTTTGTCTGGTTTCATTTTGCCCTCACCTGGTATTGATTTTAATAAATGATGCACCGCCTGGTGAATCAAACAAGCCCATCAGATCATGTTCAGCCAACTATCCTCATGGGCTCCGTGGCACGCTGCCTCTTTGTGTGAACAAGAGCAGACATTATGGGCTGAGGTTTCAGAGCTTTGTTGAGGGATGTGGAGATCTGCCATTAAGATGAGTGTGGGTCCATCATCTTGCTCACTATGTAACAATAAGCTGCTATGGTTTTATATGATCGTAAAAGCCTTATTTCACACCTTTTTGCTTGTGCGCAGGCCTTGGCCATAAATGGAAGCAGCAGTTTATAATAAATCACATATCTGTCTCCAGTTGTGCTGACCCTTTTAGACGTACTGTATGGTTATGGGAACATGGGCCACTGCCATTTGAATTACCATAATATGCCCTTTTGTAAATACTACTGTCCTGCTTTTCCTCACAGTCTTTTGAAAGCGCTTATTTGTTAAGAAGTAAACACACTACATGTCATCTCAGATATTCTTTGTAGTTGTGATTATAGTTTATAATTTAGCCCTGCCAAAGTTAGCAAGTTTTTGTTTGCTTGAGGCATGTCCTGTTGTTTCTAAGAGGATGAAAAAGAAACATTTTGCATAATAATACATCTCCTTTGGTGGTTTTCCAGTAGTATATCAATGTTTCTAAGGCTTGTTCACACCAAGGACAATAACTATAACATTTTAACCACAGCTATAACGACACAGAACAACGATATCATTCTAATTATTTTTAGAACTATTTTTTAAAGCCGATGTACGATAAAAACATAGACAGCCATAAACAGATCAGAATTTACCCTGCTTTAAAGAGCTTGAACATTTAAAGCTGCAGATGACATAACTGCAGCATGCAATAAAAAGAAAGTTATTTGTCAGTTGGTGTGGACGATAGTATAGTTAATCAGGGCTGCATTTCCCGTACAACGACGTAACTCGCTGCTTCACTACCATAGTGTGATGCATCGTTGAACAAATCTACTAGCTAGTCACGACTGTTTCCAGAAATTGTAATGTCGCAAACCTGAGGTTCAGCCACGTTGGTGAATGATGTTACGCAGGTAGTGGAGTAATAACAAAGTCCCTTTGAGACAAGTCATTTCACTCGGCGGCCATCTTTGAAATACCTCTAGGGCATGCAAGTGCAGCTCCTATCTCTTTGAATGGGGAAACATGAAAATTCTCCAAAGCTGTTTGCCAAGCTTTCGATTAAATTTCATAATTGAAATCACCAATGAAATCTGACAACAAGTGTCTCATAAATTTTGTTTATAAACACTTGAATCATGACAAAAAATGGTATTTTCCAGACTCTATCAAGCTAATGTGCATGCGCAGTCCTAAATGCACGTCTCTTGTGTCTCATTTCAGAGTCGCGCATCTGACTGTTTCTATAGTAAGATATGATGACTTTACCAATGGGCGATTGGCTCTTATTTAGAAGGCGGGACTTATTCCGCCATATTGTGCATTGCACTTTCTCCTTTAACACGAGTGATGCATCTTGTGTTATTCTATAGTCTTAACTATTATTCTATAGTATAACTTCTTTAAATTAATCCGTTTGAGATCGAATTAACGCTAGATTTTTTGCAATAAATTACGGACATGACATCTGAGGACTAATTCTCATTTCTCATTCTTTATTTCCAGATTCATATTTACGCACATTTGCACTCTTCAAAAACGATGCTCAAAATCAATCTAAAATATTTAAATGACATTTGTATAAATTCTAAATAAAACATATACATTGTACTTAATGTCAGCTTGCTTATTTTGCTCAAGATAAAGATTTATTAAGTCCACATGTCATAAAAATAAGAAACTATGCTTCTAACCACAGCTCGAGAGCTGTCGTTCCAACCACACAAGTTTGTGATGCAGTTTGCGAATGTTCGTTTGAACTATGGTTTCGGGAAACACCAAATCGTACATTGCGATGTTAGTTGGCTAACTATGCTTTTGGGAAATGCAGTTGTCATTTGTAGTGTGAAAAGGCCTTTATTGTATAATATATTTCCTTCTCAGAGTTGAAGAAACGTTTAGCTATTTGTACTTTTACATGAGCTCAATTATGTTGTCTTGTATGTGGGATTGCTAACCATAATTATATAATTTCTTTATCAGTGGAAGAAAAGTAATATCTTCTTTCACCTGCCACCTAATCTGGAGCCAGACCACTTTACTGTAATGAAACCTGGCTTAGAAATGTGTAGAAGACAAAAAGGAAAGTTCTGTCACAGAAACATTAAACAGCCACATTAACATAAAGTAGTTGGGAACCTTCTCTCTCTCTCTCCCTATTTCTGTGAGATCATGTGCTATATTACATGAATTGATTTCCACACACTGTTTTTTCATGTTCTTCATCTTTGGTTCACCATCTGCAGTGCCAAACACTATAAGATTTCAATTTAATCAGATTTCAGTTAAGTAATATAATTACTTGAGACATAATTACTGTTGTAAAATGATGCAAGAAGCTCTGCTTAAAAACAAATGAAAGTCTTGGTAACACTAATGCTCCACATATGATTTAGTACAAATTTTACTCTCTTTTTTCTGCTTGTAATTTTTAAAACCCAGAAACAAAAACGATTGGCTGCCATCTTGTTTTTTTTTTCCCCACCAAAGTTGGCACTACATGGTCACACTAAAATTTAATGAATTAATTAATTGACCTTAAGGGCATTTTGAAGAACAGCCCAATAATTTTGCAATGATGACATTTGATGCTTACAATTTAACCTGATCTCATGAGCATTTAGATTTTTATTCCTTAGGCCATACAGAGTTTGTGTGATTTTTCCATATTCCATTTTTAATTTTTTCAAAATTAAAATGTTCCTCAGGATCCATCTGAATGCACAGTGATGTTCATAATGATCTGAAGCTATGAGAAAGCCTGTGTGGGAGTACACGAGTCACACAGACACTGTGGGGAGTATGCTATGAGATAAGAGTCGCACCCTAGAACAGTAAGAAGATTTTATAGCGGCATCAAAGGAAAACATTACTATTTTAAATGTACAGACACCCAATGCATTATTATTTTGCTCTCTTGTTTTCTGATTAGTTATTTTACTATAATAAACTCTCAACAAAAGTTATCTTGAGAAAATTGATTGTTCTGCATTAGATCTGTTTTGTTGTTTTTCAAGAATAAAAAATTATAGACTTCTTCGTAAAGAATGGCATAAAAAATAAATAAAAAATCAGAGGGAACTGCTTGAGAGTAACATAAAAGTTTGACTATTGTACCTTGTCAAAACTGATGTTGTCATTTTTGTGATATAAAACCTGACATCACATTTTCCTTACTGAACTATTGTTTATAGACATTTATTCAATAAAAATTTTTTAATGTTCATATTTTTATGTTGAGTCATATTGAACTTACTGTAATAGTAAAAACGCTGAGACATAACTACCGCTAGCATGGGATAAAGTTTTATCTCTGAAAGGAGGTGCTTTGGAAATTTGAAGTTGAGTGACAGGACTTAAAAGGGGCCCAAGTGAGTACAGCCGCTGTCAGTATGATGCTCTTATGGGATTTATTTTTATAGAACAGCGGCATGACGGGAATGTATCCTTTAGCTGCAATGCATAATTCAGTGCCACACATCTGCTGTTGGGGAAATGCAGACACTTTTATTAGGGAGTGGAATACAAAAGAGGCAAGAAAAGAGAGGGATGAGAGTGAGAATAGTCTGCAGTCTTTTATAGGACACCTGGACTCAGATGCTGTGCTGTCAGTAACATGCTCATACAGAGTTTCATGAACATTTCAAAAGTCAAATCAACTGTAGCTTAATCAAACTCTTGTTAATCTGTCCCAATAGACTCATCTGTTAACAAGACCTTGGATGAACCTGACGCTAAAAAAGGAAAAATTCGTGCAACTATATTTCATATAGGTAAGTATAAGGGAGACCGGGGCTAGTCGTCACAAGGCTATACTGTATACTACAAGGATTTAAGCCAAAAGTTCAATGTGTGTTTTCTCTAGCAGTAGTTTTGTATGTTGTACATGTTGTCACATGTTGTCAAATGTACATTTAAAAAAAAAAAAAGAATTATACAATTTATTATTTTCATTATTTGTTGGACAAAACAAAGGTTTTAACAAAGGCTCTTTACATTTTTTGCTGTTTCATGAATTGTTTTACTATTTAAATTTTGAGCATAATAAAAAATATAATAGGCTGTTTAATGGCATGTTCCACTGTGACATCTCACCTCATATAAGGACTTTTAACTGTGCTTTCACTGCGCTTAACCCTGGGTTACCGTCATTCTAAACCCCGCTTTTTAAACCCGGGTGAAGGAACGTTTCACACATGTAATTTAGAAGTTGAGTTAGCACATCTTACCCAGGGTTGTGAAACCCTCCTCTACTTTTGCTGTCTTAACTCCAAACTTGTACAGTGTGAAATCACGTGCTTTGGACAGTCATTTGCTGTGATTGGGCGGATTTTGAATAGCAATTGGGCTGGTTTTGTAATGCAAACATGGCAACCCTGCTGCTGAGAATGGAGATGAAGATCGGCGAATAAAGTCTTGAATTTGGGTCTGTTCCTCGCTAACGTATAGATTCTAAATATGTGGATTAGCGCACAAATAAAATGTATTTTGTGAATTTATATTTCGTTTTGGTGTATTTTATGGTTCTATTGTCAGTCACAGCATAGGACTATACTGAGAAATCACCTTTTGTGTCCCATGGCAAACAAAATAAATATTACATAATAATCAATGGTTAAATGGAAATTCTATTCCATTTTAAGGGTTTAAAGTGTAGTTTTGTAATCTTTCTAAACGAGTTTGCAGCAGAAGTCACAGAACAGAGCGAAATTTTATAATTTCATAGAAAGTAGATGATTAAACTGCGTTTAATAAATGCGACTGAAAACATAATGTCATTGACATGACAATTGAATACAATAGAATCAAAAAATAATGCCACAATTTTAATATTGATTAAAAAAAGGATACACAAAAGGATGTACACATTTGTATGTCTCAAATAATTTACATTTTAGTGCTGTCAGTGTGTATGAAAACGCAAGTAAATGTACGTGTGGTAGAACAACACTTTACTTAAAAATACACATGAATATTCACAAGATCACACTGCAGCGTGAAAAGGTCAATGTGTGTTAAGTTACTTGTATCTTTTTTCAGAGAAACAATAGTGAAAATGTTTAATAGCTTTTTTGAAGATGAGACTTTAAGGTAAATGGCTGCTGTATGACTTTCAAAGATAAACTTACAGTGAAAGTAAGTAAAAAAGTGTGACAACTAGCCCTAGTCTCCTTTATGTATAATGTTTATTTGAACTTCTAAATACTCCCTTCTCTCTTTTTTTGTCAAGTTTTTTAAGTAATATTACTATGAATCTCTGAATTATATCACCACAGAAAATGTTCCTATAACTAATAGAATTTGGCACTAGTAACACGATCGTTGGTTTGATTCCCAGGGAACACACATCCTGGTAAATGTATAACTTAAATGAAAGTCACTTATGGATAAAAGCGTCTTCCAAATGTGAAAAATGTCAAGTTAAAGCACAACTAGTTCACTCTGACTGATTTGAGCATTACATTTGGCAGCTTACACACATCCTCTCCGACAGAGCCAAGACCACGTCCTGGTGGGGGACTCGAAAATGTAATCTTCCATTACCCATCTTCTCCCTTTCCTTACCTCCATTCTCATCCTAAGCAAACAGCTCAAAGTATAGTGTTACCGCCTACCAAATCCCTAATAAAAAATAAATTTATATGCTTTTATGTAGTCACTCATTGGCATGCTGGAGACTTACGTAGGCCGGTATCGGGAGACAGCCGTGGTTAAGGCTCAGGAGTGTTAGATGTCCTTCAAGAGCTGAAAATGCATTTGAATCAGCTTAACAGAGCTTAAACTTAATTGCCAGTTGAGAACACCAAGACCTTGTGACGTTAACAAAAGCTGTGCATCCTAACATGCACATTTATGTTCTTTTATCATTTCAACATGTTTTAAAGTAATGCTAAAAGCTCTTCATTTCCTAAAAACTCATCTGTAATTGACTGCAAAAACAGTTTTCACCGTTTCAGCTATGTATCAGTCTGGCTTGCAGTTGTGTTTCTGAAAGCAATCAGCGTTTAAAAAAGCTTTTTATGATTTAGTGAGTGTTGGACGAGTCATGATCCCTGGACTTAACAAACAGCCAGTGGCAGTAAAACACACTCCCTGAATGTCACCCCCCCCTCATAATGAAACAATAAAGCAGGCCCGTTCTGACATGCAGAGAACACAGCTGAGAGAGCGGCCTGTTCTAATCGGGTCCCTGGAGAAAGACCTGCAACTAGAACAGACACTGAGACACTTAAAACGTTCTGAGACTGCAGAGACAGGACAGAGAGTGACCGTGCGAGGCTAATGGGGACCCTTCGTAAAGCGCAGGTGCAGATCTGTATCCAGGACAAGTAGGGTAAAGGGTTACGCACACAAGCCCCCCATGACTCCTCCAGGGACTCCTTGTAGAACGAGTGCGCGAACAGGTTCTGGGAGTTCATTCAGGCTGAACAATCTCTGCATTCGTCATTGACGAGGAGAATGTTTTATCTGCACCGTCAGTCTCTAAATTCACTGATTTGACTTTGTCGCAAGGGTTGACATGCTCTTTCTGGCCCCAGCAGTTGTTAGGAAGACAGAGTATGTAAATTTTTATGCCGCTTTTCAAAGACGTCAAGTGAACCGGACGTAGGAGTGCATGATCTCTCTTAACCACCTACAGAGGTTAAATGATTTATCGTGTTTCATGTGAGCATTCTGGAAAATCAGAACACTCTTTTGGAAAGTCTAGCAACAGATGCCGAAGCTTTCCAGATGCGCGATTGCCAACCACAGGTTTAATGGAATGACTTTCTTGATTTTTTTGTTTTTCTTTCTCTCTCCAATCTATCCCTTTCTTCCTAGTCTTTCAAGGAAAATAAAATCTCTCTTGGCGGCAGATTAAGCATTCGATGGGGAGGGTCAACCTGCTGATGTCTTTTCATCATAATTTATGTACCATCTGTCTGCTCAATCAGCACCTTAGAGACACAGGGCCGTAATTCTCTACAAGTGCCTTCAATCTTAATGGATATCACAGCACTTAACAATTACTTCCCAGCACTGTTAACAAAGAGCACATAGAACATTTTACTGACCTACTGATAGCAATTTCAGGGAGGATTATCATGAGACTTTTTGTCTTGTGTTGTATTTATAGTGTGCACATTCTGTATTTCTCGTTTAGTTTTACGATAGCATTTTTCACAACTTAACCATTAAAATTAAAACTACATTTTTAATTTTTGTTAATTTTTTAGTTATAGTTTATGCCTTTTTAACAAAAATATCCTTTAAATTTAGTCAATATTTTGTCATATCTTAAGCCCAACGTATACTTCATTTTTTATGATGTTTTATTAACAAAGTTCGGGAGGAGCAGGTTCAGATAATGAACCTAATTAGCACAAGTGAAGAGCATTCAGTTAATCAACTCAACCAACGTAAAGAGGTATAAATACAGCAGACTTACCTCCGTTCGTCTGAGCATCCCTCTTATACCCCATCTCCTCATTTCTAGTTACATCTATTCTTACCACGACCGGAGGGAGTACTCTGGGATCGGGCCAAAATTCCGAGCTCGGAGCCGTCCAGGACAGCATGCCAAATACGCATAACTTTTACTCTATTTAATTATATGTAAATGTGAACTCGTGAAATGCGTACGCAAGGGTCAGCGTACGTGCGTGTGACGCAAATTTCGTCATCAGTAGAATACGCGCTTACTATGTACGCACTGCCAAATTTTTGCAGGTCGCACATGCACATTTAATATATATATATATATATATATAATTTTTTGTTGTTGCAATAATTAGTTTATCCACAAGGTGGCAACCATACCCTGGGGGCGTCGATTCACAAGGTAGTCAAAGAAAAACTGCATAAACAGAACAGACCGGAACGCATGCAAGCTACAGTGACAATGGAGGGCTACATAGATGAGAGATTGTGAGAAGAGGTAAGAAAGTACCCTCATTTGTACAACTCTAGCCTGAAAGAATACAAAGATGTTTACATGGTTTTTAACTATTGGCGACAGATTGCTCAAAACTACGCATGTGTCAAACGCCTGTGTATGCGTACGAGTCAAACGAAGTATACTTTCCAAGGCTGTGTGTTCGACTGTGCGCGTACACTAGCGTATGAGTAAAAAAATGAAGTATACCCAAGGCTTTATTCATTAATTTTAGTTAGTTTGAGTGAAATAGTATTTAATAGTATTTAATTTTAGTCAACGAAAATAAGATTTAGTTGACAAAAAAGTGAAAAAATTATATTTCTATCAGGACAACTCTGAAGATTTTTAGCATGGATATGACAATGTTAATGTATTTGGTCTTGGTGGAACTTGCTACTACCAATACGTACACCGATACGCTGCTATGAGCATGTAAGACATACTGCTGCTGCACAAATAGCATATTTAAACTGACTCGTAGCAGATCTATACAGGTGGAGCTTGGGAAGGTGGAGGGTTTCAGAGGAACTCTGAAAGCGTACTGCAAACTGCTATAGTGAATGCTAGCCAGCTATTTAAATGTTGAACAGCTAACTCATTGGCTGTAGATGCGACATGACCCAATCAGCTTATGCCATGTAGTTAACTATGTAAATATCATCGGGTTCCGTTAAGGACCCATCAGCCTGCGCCATCTAGAGTTTTATGACATAACTTGGTGTATATATATATATAACAGTTTAATTATAAAACAGCTGTTTAATTATAAACATGATGCACATTTTGTCTTCTCTTTATCGTTTCAGAAATAAAAAACCTTCATTAAGGAACATTTTCATACACAAGATTAATATTCAACCTTGGTTTATGAAATAAAAAAAGTAATGTTGTAAACTCTAATATAAACAGTTGAATTTCATGTAAGCCATCAGTGAATTACATACTGAGAGAAACACTATGCAAGCAAGCCTGCCTGGTTATCAAATACATCTCAGCATGCAATATCCAGTTACTCATCCCTGATGGCTGCGTTTTGGCAGTGTATCACACGAGACTATGCGCTATCAGCATGCAAAATAGACATACCAGATATTTAAATGACCATATATTCAAACATTTTTGAGAATCAACAGATGATATCGATGTGTATGAATTACATACAATTGGTATTCATTTATCTACAATAATAACAATAAAGCTGTAGAAATATTCTTTATTCTTCTGATTTAGCTATGTTTGATAGCACCGGATGTATCTCACTGTGAAAACATTGCTTTTGAAAGGCTGATCTCCATAGCGGCCCATAGAGGTGTTCTGAGTGTTTAGACTGGAGGCTGTTTTTCCTCTGTCATATGAAGTTCATACAGAATTCATTCTACAGTCTGGAGGATTGGGGCTTCCAGGCCTCGTCTCCAGCCAGCGTATGATAAAAAAACATTAAAAGTACATTTGTTTGGAGCGAGTAAAACTATTTCTCTGATATTAAAAAGAATGCATGACAAAAATGAACACATGAAACCATCTTTATCTAAAGACATGTCCGTTGTACGTGATGAAAGATGACATATCTCTCAGTCTCCCTAATAAAAAATGAGAACATTTGTGTAACTTGGCATATGCCTAAATATGGTGCTCAGTTCAACATAACGATGCCTCTGTCTGGTCTGTTCTCTTTGACTTTCCTTTCATTTGTTGTGACACCTGATATACTTTGAACACCTATTTCATTTAATCATTCTTGAATTGTGTGACACTTCCACGGTATGTAAGACCGGAGCAGCCCGGCTCTGGGGAGTGTTACAGTAATGGTCCGCAGGTTGAGTCCAAGTGTGTGGGGGAGATCAGATCCGTCCTGTGAGATAGAGGCTACGGCTGACGCGGGAGGCACCTGTGGAGGGTAATGAGGCAAGGCAAGTGGGGGCAGGGGCAGTCAAGGGCTTTCCCTTCATGTGGACTTATTGGTGCTGTCAGAACAGCGGGTCCACAATCGGCCTGCCACATATCCTGATAGATCCCAGGACGAGGGAACCAAATGAGGCTGTCCGTCTCTTGGGCGACCTACCCCCATGAGCTTGGCCAGGTTCAGAAAGATGATTTGTGTGAACTTCAGTTTGTGTCAGCAGGATTTTTCCTGTGCCGGTTGTCTCTTAGAGCATTAGCAGACCTGCTAGTTTAGAGGACTCTGGAGGGGAGAACATGTTTTGGGTGTCCTTAGTTTAACTTTGCCAACTTTTGATTAAGAGATTATTTCCATTCTTTGTCTGCTATATTTGGTCAAAAATGTCAGGTATACTGATTCTGAGGTAATTTTATTTTCTCCAAGACTGTAAGCAGACTGTACATAAGTTACAAAAACCTACTGAACTTCTAAGGCAGCATTTGGAACCTCATTAGTAACTGATTTGGAACACTCTACATTTGCAGTAATTCTGCTTAATAAATACTGCTCTGCACAGGAGACACAATAATTTAATGAGCATATATACACAGAATTTGGAATACAATTTGGAGTTTATTAATTGTAAATGATAATGTTTTTAATTATTTTACAATATATACACTACTGTTAAAAAGTTTAGGGTCAGTAAGATTTTTTTAATGAAATCAGTACTTTTATTTAGCAAGGATATTTTAAATTGATCAAAATTGACAGTAATACTTACATTGTTATAGTTTAATGTAGTTAAATGCTTAGTTAAACTTAAAATAGTTCAACTTTACCATATATAAAAGAATCCTTTGAAAAATGTATCATGAGTTTACACAAAAATATTAAAGGGATTTTCAAAAATAAAAATTCTGTCATTTACTCACCCTCAAGTTGTTCCAGAATTTCTTTCTTCTGCTGAACACAAAAGAAGATATTTTGAAGAATGCCAGTATCCAAACAGTTGATGGGCCCCATTGACTTCAATAGTATTTTTTTTGTCTTATCTTCATACAGTGGACGTCAATGGGTCCCATCAACTGTTTGGCTACCCAAATTATTCAAAATATCTTCTTTTGTGTTCAGCAGAAGAAAGAAATTCATGCAAGTATGGAACAACATGAGGGTGAGTAAATGATGACAGAATTTAAATTTTTGGGTGAACCATCCCTTTAAGCAGCACAGCTGTTTTGAACATTGATAATAATGAGAAATGTTTTTGAGCAGAAAATCAGCATGTTAGAATGATTTCTGAAGGTTTATGTGACTGAAGACTGAAGTAATTATTAGTAAGTATTATTTCATCATTTTTATTGTTAAATTAAGACTCTCACATAGTTTGCATCTTACTTTTTTTTCTGAGCTCATAGCAGTGCATTCTGAGATTGCCTTCTTTATGAATTATATGTGCGATAATGCTATATGCTCTCTTCCAGACTAAGTCTTTCAAACTGAAATTCCAACTTAAACGTGTTACAATTTGCAAATTCCAAACAAAACATAATGCCGCAATGACTACTAAGAAAATTTTAAGCCGCCATCATTTTGGAATTCCCGAAAGCATTATCTGTTATCTGACTTCACAAGTCATTCCAGTGGTTATTTTTAAACAGGAGGTGGGGGAATTATCTGGAGCGCAGTATTAGAATTTGGCAAAAAGAAGAGGCAGCATAATTAAGTTTCCAGTGTTTCAAAACAGCCTTTGTGTCGTGATCGCTCCTATGATGTCCTAATATGCTGCCTACGGAGGGAGCACACTTGTTTTTGGAACGTAGCTTGTGATTCCAAACACATGATGTTATGCAAGATTAATAAAATAGAGATGTCTGTTGACCTTCAAAATATTTAGGAATTATGTAATGTTGGTCATGGAGTGTACGATTCCACCCTGTGCTTGTGCCCCTCCAGTTGTGGAGAATGTGAGATATGTGTGTTGCGGTTTTAAGGGAGTGTAAAAAGCAACCACCTCTTCTGCAAATGCATATTTCATCCTTTAGTGGGAAAGCACCTGCTGAATGATTTTTGCTTTGTCTCCACAGCAACTGTGAGTTCACCACTTTCTGGTTTCATTTATCAGGCCCAGGCAAGATGAAACAACCGTAATCACCGATCTTGGCCGTTAGAAATATCAGGGACATTTCTCGATGTGTCCTTTTATGGGAAAAATGTGCTCACTAGCAGATGTATCTTTTATGCACAAATGATCAGATTTTTCATTAAGTGGTAAGTGATCACAAGACAAATGGAATTTGCTCCGACTCACTCCCTTTGTTTGTTATTTGCACGTCTCTCTGGTCTAGCTGCTGTGGGGTTTATTGTCCAGATGGATGCACTGAAGCCAAGGGAACCTGCAACATGCTTCACAGATTTCAACACTTGCATTCACCCATAAAAGTAGAACGGCTCATTTAGAGATGTGACCGTAGGGGATGTGGGGTAAAACGCTGATGCTTCCCCTGTTGACTACAGCCCTAGGTCTTGCGGATCTCAGGATAATTTATATTCAACAGCACACGAGTAGTGTATGTCTAGCGTTTACCATTGCTATGGTTTCCAGAGGACTCTAATGTTTCAGTGGGGCCTCAAAACTATTCTGACAGATTGAGACGTTCAAACTATTCACTTTTTGAAAGGAATGACTGATTTCAATAGGACATGTAGGAATATTGCTAGTCAAATAATAATAATGTTGCCGTTTTAATTTTTTTTATGCAGCTTGAAATTGCTTAAAGCTGTTTGAAGTTGTCTGTTCATATTGTGAATTTTTCATATGAAGCATTTTATGGCTGAAACGTGATGATAACCCAGGGAAAGTGAGAAAAGAAAACAGGCTTTTGACTTTAAGAACGACGAAAAATAACTTGACAAACTGCCTCAGAGAACCCAGAAAAAATGATCTCAATTCACTCATCTGGTGGGATTAAGAATGATTTCTCCAAGGGTATGGTGACGATAGGAAGTTTCAAGTCAGAGCGTCATCAGAGAAAGTGAAATTCCTGGTTTAGGCATTTTTGGTTCTGCCTTTCCGAAGATGTTTTGTTATGAGCTTTCTAGTTGTGTTTGATACCTGTCAGTCAGAGGCTGAACTGAGCTTTAGCGTCACTCCGGATCTAGTGGGATTTACAAACTGTAATTTCAGCCAGTGCCTGGTAATGTAGTTCACAGATCATAAGGCAGGTGACGCTTAGACTGGGTTTGGATTACTTGAGTTTACAAATATTGACTTAACTATCATGTGCTTAACAGATATTGGGAAACAATTTCATGCCATTATGTCATAAAATGTAATTTTATTTCTGAGTAAACATTTACATTTAATTTGTTGGCAACTAGAAAAGTATTATTGTGCAATTATAATAATCTCTCTCCATCTGTCTCCATCTCTTACATGCTTTCTGTCAGAAATCTCAGATGGTCTTAGATTGATAATGTGCTTTGCATATGTTTGAAGAAAAAATATTGAAAACACATAGTTAGGATGCATGTGAGGAGGACATGATGATTTCCACCACATTTATTTTCCATCTGGCTTGATGCTTTGACAAATTTTCTTAAAGAAATATTTGTCTGTTTTATTCACTGGAAAAAAATGTTTTGTGACCCTGAAGTTTAGTTTAGTGAAGAAAAAAAAAATCATAATCAAATTCATAATATTATGTTTTCTGTTGCAAGTTAATGCATAAAAGCCTGTCCAAGTCTTTCAGAATGACCATGGCTGATTTGAGTGGAAAACCGACATGCCAACTTGCATGTTTTTCCTACATGATTCTCTTAAACAGTTTTTTTTTTTTTTTATTGATGGAAATGCATCTGCTAAAATCATCCCTTTGCATGTCTCCATCTGAGATTAAAATGGGCTATTTGCCTATCTTCATTCCATCATCAAATACAAGCTCAATTGAGAGGAAAATTAAAGTAAATTCAGATATCTCCATACTTCAGAAGAGATCTATGCGAATCAGAACTCAGGGGTCTTCCACATCTTTGAGTATGTTTATGTCAAACAGAGTCAAACTCTGGAGAGTCAAACTCTGGCCAAGTCAATGCATATTACATATTCATCAACTTGTCTATTTCTCCACTGAGTCCTGTTGCATTCTGTATTCGCTATACTCTTACTGGGATTTGGACGTTTTTGAATCAAAGTTTACACACCTCTGTTTGGTATTTCAAGTGAGTGAGTTTGCATGGACATTCCCAGAGGCTGTATATGTTATCTGATAAGGCTAGAAAGCTGAATTGATCACTGCATTCAAATCCTTCTAAGCTTCAGAGATCCAAAAGATAGCTGCTAACCCCCTCTTGGGCTATGCACCAGGCCACACGGCTAGGAAACAATTTTCACCGCATTTTTACTGATTGCTTTTTTTTTTCTCTCTCTCTCTCTTTTAAAGGATTGAAAAGAGACTGATTAATCAGAGCACTCAAAATACCAAAAATCAAAACAGTTCCCATCTGTAACACTATCAAACAGGGGGTACATGTAACTCACACAATGACATTGAAACAGAGGACAAGGGTGTTTCCTCAACGTCAGAGACTATTATGTCAAAGGGTTTTATTTTTACCTTATTTATACATTTTATATATTTTTTATTTTCGTTATATTAAGGGCCTGTGTTGGGGAACGTTACTTTTAAATGTAATGTGTTACAATATTGCGTCACTCCCTAAAAAAGTAACTAATTGCATTACTTAGTTACTTATTATGGAAAGTATGATTTTGGAAAGTTGATTTCTCTCAACATGGAGACGGGAGAGGTGTCTGTCAGTAAATGGGAAAACAAAGTAACATTACTTATTTGAAAAAGTAACTCAGATATTTTGTTGTCAATTTAAAAGTAATGTGTTACTTTCAAAAAGTAATCTGATTACATACTTGCTATGCGTTACCCCCAACACTGTTATGGGCACATTAATACTGTGCATTCATTCATTTTATTTGTATGCCACTTTTAAAAATCCCTCTATGTATAGGTTTTATTGTTTTACCAGTCCCTCGTTCCAGATGCAGATGTTCAATCTTGAACAATAAAAAAGTGATTATAAAATATGAATTGTTACTTAAGCCCTGTTTCCACCTGGTATTTTAATCCATCTCTTTTGTCCACTTTCAAACACTTCTGTCCTGATTTCTTTGAGGAGAGGGTCTATGGGTGGGTAAATGAATGGGCTTTCAGATCTTTCAATCTAATGGACAAAATAAGCTTGCGCAATTTACATATGAACACACCTGGAAACGAAAGAAAAACATACAAAGAGCATCAGCTTTCGTTTCTGCTCTGATAGCTGCAAGACCACACCAAACACTTTGAAGAAATCAGGAATGGTGAGAGAACATTGTGCTTGGTACCTTTTTCATCTTCAAACAAAACTTGGTTCCTCAGCTGACAAAGTTTAAATCCCGTCTGGCTAGCGCGCGCTTTCCATAATGTTTACGCATTAGGCAAGTAGACGGAGAGTAGGCGGACTTTAGTGGCTGTTTGAATGCATTCACGCAATGCGTTTTCGACTACGTCTGGAAGTGGTCAAAAGTAGATAAGCTCAAAATGTTTTAGACCTCATTTACACCTTTTTGAGCAGAATATTTCAAGATTTGTCCAATTTTGCAGGAAGTGGGAAAATATTAAATTTAGCTTCAGCTGAAATTAGCATGTTCATCTACTGTTAGACACAATAAATAAATAGTGAGAGGGTGAAAATTTTAAGATTTAAGGTTATGAATTGATGATTTAAGATTGTTATAGGTCCACAGGACCAAATGTGGCCATAGTCAAAGAAATACCAAATTACAAAGGTGTATAGCACAGTGAAAACAAAAAAGTTTTGCACACATTATTGAACTATTTAACCAATGTGCACCAAGAGAAGTACAGATCTGCTGTTTCAATAAAAATACAAATTAATCAACTTGGCAATGATGAGATGATGTGGTTCCCAGGTTTCTGCATTTCTTCTTAAGCTGTTTTTGGGATGTTGAAGTAGTGGCATTTTTACAGAGACATAGTGAAACCACCATTAGAGCTGTCAGCCCCTGTGTTGAGTGGTGAGGTAATGCTACAGAGACATATGAAAGCTCATGGCAAAAAAGTGACGTTGTGTGCAAATCAAAACCATTTTATCATGATCAGAACCTGCTGTGGTGCACATCTGGGTGATGAGAGTTGGGTGTGGCCTGCATGGGTTTTCAATGGTTGGTACCATATTTTATATCCACCAGTGTGATTGTCCTTTGTCAGCAAATGAATAGACATTATACAGGCAATAATTTTTTCTACTACTTTCAAATCTAATGCATGTGTTTGGATGCAGGCGGCATTTTTTTTCTTAACCTTTTTGATTCGAAGGCCCCCCACTGTCCAACACAATAGCGAAGGCCGCCCCTTTTTAGGCTAGATAAATAGTTCTGGTGTTTCTGCTGTAATGTTTGTTTTTTATTAACATCCCAAAACTGGGAGTGTTGATGCATTCAATTAATTAAATATAATTTATAATTCCAGAAGATTAACTGTGTTCTTCAACAACAACAAAAAAAAGCTACTGGGGGAAAATGAAATATGATTTCATTATACAGGACATCTTGATTTTGTTTTTAGGGTTAGGTTTTAATTGAAATTTAAAATAATCATTTAAAATACTACCCCTTGGAAGAATCTGAGGCCCCCTGGTAGAGAATCACTGCTTTAAAGGGTTAGTTCACCAAAAAAATGAAATTTCTGTCATTAAGTACTGTTTACGTCTGAACATGTGAGCAGCATGATGCATGCATGTGATGCTGACACAGGATCCGGCCAATAACGAGCCGGCATTCGAACGTAAACAAGGAAGCCTGCACTGAGTTCACTACGAATGACAACGGTTCAAATTGTTGATTAAATTTGTTATTTTTGTGCTGTTTTTGCACACATAAAGTATTCTGGTCACTTCATAACATTAAGGTTGAACCACTGCAGTCACGTTGACTATGTTTTTAACTGCCTTTCTGGGCGTCAAAAGGTGCAATGACGTTGCTGCCTATGTGTGGTACGTCAGATACCCTCGGATTTCATAAAAAATATCTTAATTTGTGTTCCGAAGATGAACGAAGGTCTTACAGGTGTGGAACAACAAGAGGGTGAGTAATTAATGACAGAAATTTCATTTTTGGGTGAACTAACCCTTTAAAGCCCATGCTATTCTCATAATAGAGAACTAAAGCCATGCGGGCCATACTGAAATACAAGCTAGTGATGATTGTCACTAAAGGTGATGATACACAGGGCAACTTTTTGAGTAATGTTGCTGGGCAATGTTGCTGTCAACAGGCAACCTGGGGAGACACAGGCCAACTAATTAGGGCAATGGACAATTGGCACAACCAATCAGAGAGGATCAAATCTATTGCCAACCCAATAAATACTTTATTATAAACACTTGTTAGGCACTTTATTTCAACTTTTCAAATATTTTCTCAGTTTTTAATAAATATAAATGCCTTTCTGATCTGATTTGTGATAGGAAAAGGGAGAAGAGCGAGTTTGGCAAAAGGTGGATTCGAACCCGCGTCGATCACGTCAAAAGCAACTTTCATGTGCCATACACCCTACAGCCTACACTACATATGTTAAACAGAACGCACCTTTTTAGTATTTAACTGAAAACATTCGATGGCTAAATTACAGCCAACACACATTAAATTAAAATTAAAATAAAAGACCTGTTGGTATTTAAAGCATTAAAGTCCGCGTGAACCGGAAGTTGCAAATGACTTTTCTCCAGTGTTGTGACGTATTTCCAAGTGAAACGGAATATTGAATAGAGGGCAGGGTTTTACTTTAGCGCTCCTCCTCTCCATCTCTCGCTCATAGCAGACGAACGGTTGCAGAGGAGTGGTTTACGCGTTTTCAACCCAAGCCGTCAAACTGACGTTATCAGAGAAGGAACGCCATTCCAGACCGGAAGTAACTTTTCAGATTTTGATTAAAGATTACCGCGACAAACAATTTTTTTCTGTGTTTTAACTTGCACGGATTAATTGTTTACCACAAGACTAGTAATATGCACTAGTAAAGTTAATAAGGTCGATTTTGATTTCATGTGTAGCTACTTTCAATTAGGTAAATTCCCTGTTTTGGGTTGACACATGACAACTTACCAATGTAAAAAGAAGTTCACGCTACTTTTCTTCGCTCCTCTGCCGCTGATTCTGCCATCTTGTTTGATTTTTTTTCTGAAATCTCCAAGCCGGTCACATGACCGGCTGCTAACATTCTAAATGGAGGTTCTCAAAAAATTGCCCACGACTGATCTAAATTATCCAGATAGAAATTTGTTTCTCGTTCTCCTTGGGAAAGTGCCCAAGCAACATTGCCCGGCAACATTACTCAAAAAGTTGCCCTGTGTATCATCACCTTAAGAGAATAGACAATTACTCTGTCATATTTTCCTGTCTAGGCAGAAAGAATAAAACTGATTTTATTTGATGTTGTTGCTCAAGACATGCCGTTCCAGAATATGTCACACAAAGTTCCAAACATAATGAAGACTATATGAGACTTTCCATAAACATGAGACTGTGCTTATGTTAACTGCCTAAGCTGTAGAATTATTATATGTAATCAGTTCAACGTTCGTGTATATTGGTAGCCATGACATCATATGTTGATGTCACACAAGCGTATGGTGGCCTTTACCTGGCCTTTCTCCTTCCCCTCTGATGCAAGAGTGCTCAGTGCAGTACACTCACACCATTTGCCATGTGTTTATTGGCAGAGCTGGGTTATGTTCAAGGTGTCTGTTTGACTTGGATGGATTGTAATCTTTTAAACAAACAAACTGCAATCCAAAGCCAAGGCTCGACACCCAGCTGGCAAGCCCTGCGGTTAGCACTGATACGAATGTTACCTCTCTTCCCACACAAACACGTTGCGCAGAGTCTGTTTGCCCCCGCTTGGTGTGTTTCTACAAGAAACTTCCAGGTTTTTTGCCATATTGGTGACAATTGAGGCACAAAATGTCAACCAGTGCATATTTGTTTTGAGTTTATTGACTATCCGGTTTCTTTTCCCGCTGCATATCTTTGGCCTACATCGGATGCTGCCACTTGGTTGGGACGGTCAAGGCTCATCGAACGCTACTGACCCAAGATGCTACCATCCACCCCTGGACACATCCGTTCTTCCCCCCCACCCAAATTTCCCACTGAGCCATCCTTCATGGATCATTGATAGGTGGCCCTTTTCCACTCTTAGACCCAGGATCCGTTCTTTGAATCCAGTGAGCAGTGGACACTTAAAAGCCTTTTAGTGGGGGTGTGATGGAGGACATGCTGAGTGGCTCCAGTCTCTCTTTTCTGCCCTGACCCTGGCCTTTCCCTCAGACGCCCCCTCGCCGCCACCAGATCCCACTCTCTGTCCTCTATAACACTTCCCATGTTTCCAGGTCTATGCCAAGTGCTGCTCTGCTTTGGATTTGTTTGAAGCCGTTAGTTCGTATGTCCTGATAAGGGAGTGGCTGAACATCCGTATCCAAATGCATCTGTCATAGCCCACATGTGTTTAGATTCTCTATTAGATTCTTGTCTGGAGTGCCTTGAATTGAGGATTTAGGCAGACTGACTTGTGCATTAAACGTTTTGAGTTAAAGCAATCCCTAGTAATGCATCCAATAGCATGTATTGCATCCATGTCCTTTTATTTTGCTTTATATTATGGCCTTGTTTCCTGTCTTTTGTTTCCTTTTGCCAATGGTTTTATTGTTTTCAGGTGTGTTTTGTTAATGAATCTCATTATTGTGACTTATTATGTCATGTTCTTGAGTATTTAACTCCCCCTGTTTGTTTTTTTCTTTGTTTGGGCTTGTCCTATACTGTAAATGCATAAATTTTGCATTTTTGTACACTATCAATGATTTGGGGTTTAAAAAAAAAAAAAGTAGGCCTACTTCTATTAAGCAAGGATGCATTAAATTAATTGAATGTGACAGTTAAGATACAAAATATTATGATTCAAAATAAATGCTGTTTTTTGTTGTTGTTGTTGTTGTTGTTGTTTTTTACTTTCTATTCATCAAAGAATCCTGAAGGGGAAAACATATATCAGGGTTTACACACAGAAAAAAGTGAAACAGCACAACCATTTTTAACACTAATAATAATGAGAAATGTTTACTGAGCACCAAATCAGCATATTAGAATGAGTTCTGGAGGATCATGTGACACTGAAGACTGATGGCTGCTGAAAATTCAACTTTGTCATCACAGGAACATATGACATTTTAAAATATATTAAAACAGAAAACAGTTATTTTAAATTGTAATAATATTTTACTGTGTTTTAATCAAATAAATACAGCCTTAGTGAGCATAAGAGACTTCTTTCAAAAACATTAAAAAATCTTTTTAAAAAACAATACAGTATATCTTATTTTTTTCATATTCATTATATATCATAACATTTCTTTTTGAGCATTTTGAAAAATGTAAAATACTTCACTTCTTTATGTTTATTTTCAGATCTAAATTAGATTTTAAACCCCAGGTCTTCAGTGTGGCCTCAAACTTTTGGGACGCATTGTATGTTGTGGAATCTCTTTCCTTGTTTCTTAGGNAAAAAAAAAAAAAAAAAAGAAGAAAAGGCTTCAGCTAAATGTGCCCCTTTTCCTGGTTAATTTCAACCACATATTTTCATATAAAAAAATAATTTGATATAAAATTACTATTTTATATATATTTTTTCCATATAAAATAGAAATGTTATTTTATAGTTGTGGCCAAAAGTGTTTTAATGACCCTACAAGTTTGATTAAACCATCAAAAAATATGAGAAAAATATTTTATATTTTTTAAACATTTTAAATATGAAGAAAGAACTAAAACACAAAACATGGTGAAAGTATTTATCTGACAAAATTATTTGGCCAAAAAAGGCAAACTACTGCTACAGGTTTTATTTTACTAAGCAAAAAAAAAAAGAAGCAAACATTAACTACAACAGAATCAGTTGTTAATATTTCATTGGTTCTCTCTTGTTTTTGCATGTGTTCATAATTTCTTTGTATGACAGCCTGACCAAAATTTATGTCCACACAACTTGGCATGTTTCATTGCGTTATCCCAAATAAAACAGTTGACTCCATCACAACTACGCAATATGCTTACAAAATCTTTTTTTTTTTAAAAGGGTGACGATGTAACTTTTCCTAGGTTACATCGGCACTATTGGCCAATACTGTATATAAAACTTGGACGTTGATGACAATAGTTGGGTCATTATGCAAGTCTAAAAGGAAATTTAAGATTCAAACAATTATTTGTGAGAATTTGACCTTTACTTTTTTTGATTGAGCCAAAACTTACAACATAATCCCAGCTAACAGCAATCATCACAGAAAGATGATGTATTTTGGCTTTTGACAAAAAACATTTTTAACATAAAATGTAAGTCAGCTGATCAGACTTTTTTGGCCTATATTTGGAAGAACATCAGTGCCTTCATTAATGACTGATGTAGCCAATCTGTCGACTACTTTGTCAGCGTGAATTTATTTAGGCACTATGCAAACTCAAGCACTTCTTGAATTTCATGGGATAGTACACAGCAGCTCCATTTCATTTGCAAAAGCAGTATATTTAACTATAGTATATATTAATATAAAAACCTTTCATACTTGAAATTGTTTTTTAGTTATGTAAGATATAAATTAATGTCATAAACAGAGAAGAAAGATTAGTTATTTAAAAAAAATAAAATAAAATAAGTATGCTTTTCTTTAAATTGTCCTATAGCCAATGTTCCAGTATCAAAAACTAATGTATTTATAGCATATTCTTTAGCAAAAACAGGTCAAACTTGACCAAAGGACAAAAGAAGGGTTAAGAATCAATTTTAGCGTATACAAGCTATTGTCTGCTCTGGCTGACAAGGTTTCTGGAGGAGTTCTGGAAGTGTCTGAGCAGTGCTGTGGCGTCTGAGATACTGTGGAGCAGGCACAAAAGTGTTAAACACACACTGAGGAGTGAGTCCCAGCTGACCTCTCTCACACACTCCTGCTTTCCCTGTGGCTGTGGAGGTCCGTGCCAGGTCCCTGCTGAGTAACGACTGCAAACAGGGGCCGTAACTCAGGTCAGATGCTTTGTCAGCATCAATTTATTTAGGAACTACTCATGTGACACATTCAAGCACTTGTTCTTGAATTACTTGGAAATGCCTCTGCCTGCCAGCTACTTTTGAGCAAAAGCATGGCATGTCAAGTGGCCATGAATTTGGGACGATTATATTAGAATTGCATTAAAATATGTTCCCAATAGATGTTGTATAGTTGAACAAGAAATGAAAATAATTTCGTTTAGAATGCTTTCTCAGAGTTTGCTCATATTCATCTTTTAGCCATACTGTAAGAGTATATAAACACTGTAAACATTCATGTTTGGTTTACAGCATAGAGACTCTATGAGCAGCCTGGACCCAGTTAGATTAATAGAGGGAATTTCATCATGAGAAAGCAAGAGACAAGATTAGAAGGACTAAAACAAGTCGACCAATACACATTTTGTTGTCAATCTATGGCTCAGACTGCGCAAGCTTGAACAAACAAATAGATGAATGGAGGCTTGTGGGTTGAGTTCACCATACCGGACAAAAAGAGCTTTTTCTGTTGTGACTGTACTGTTCCCGTCTGACGAGGAGATTCTTTCCTTTTCTCGCCTTTTGTAAAGGTGTCTTAGACATTCCAAAGTGCTACAAAGCCTCTACTTCCTAATTGCAGAATATTGTTTACAGAGGGCTCATTGAGGGTTGGATTTAGCGTGCGGGCACGGCCCAACAGGAGAAAGGATTTGTCAAAGCAGTCTGACAAGAATGATAACAAACACACTTCTTTTCACATATATACGTTGCTTAACTTTATTTATGTACTCTTTTTCGTCACTATAATTACATATAGTACAATAATGGCTATTATTTTCTACAAAAAGATTGCATAAATAATTTAAATGATGAAATTGAAAAAATAAATATGCAGTTCATTCTTTGTAACAGTCTTTTGGTCAGAGAGAGAGTGGATCCATTCATGGAGGAGGATACCGCTCAATGAGACCACACAGGTACAGTATATACAAGTTGCTATTCATGGCAAGTCTGCTTACATTATAAAAATCCATTCCAGTTGCTATTTTAAATACACAATTGAAAAATAAGCAAATATTATCAGCACTGAACAAAAAAAATAAAGAGGTGGGTAAGTCATGAGCAGAAAATGTTGAACAATTGGCATTCTCATAATCTCTTTATCCTGTGTAAAATCAACATCCAGCCCACAATTTCAGAGTTTGGTTCACTTATTTGTCTTTTCTTTTCCGGTCAGATGAGGAGACGGGAAGGATGACATCTTTGCTGAAGACTTCAGTAATGGATGTAGGTAACCTGCTAGCGATCGCAGATAGCTGAATATCTCCAAATGGTTTCCATTGAAGGTGCAGAAAGGTTTTTTTTGCCCGCGAGGAATTTCTGCAGATTCTTGTGCACATGTGGGCCTCTTTTTCGAGTGTTCTAACAAACAGGAACTGACCATGTCTAGAGGAAATGGCTTTTTATGACTCAAATCCTAAACACAGGAATGGAACTATTTGGTAATTAGGACAAGTCACAGGAATATCGTTTGCAGTTCTTGACCTCCAGGGACTTGGACCTTGGAGGGCTGACACAACTTTTCGAATTCTCCGTAACGCGGCTCTAACTGCCAGTTCCGATCAGTTTCTTGTGGAAATGTGAAGTTGCAGAAACTCACATGGTGACTGGCTCAACTCCCCAGCCTGTCGAGAGGACTCAGGGGCTGGTAAAATTGACCAAGGTTAAGAATTCTGGGCCTCAGCGATCTGTCAGCAGCGGCGTGTCTTTTGGGCCCGACACGGCTGGACGGTCAAATCATATGCTGCTCCAAGTCCCAAAAGAGGAGGACAAATCTGGTACAAAAACATTCACATGAGCGCTTGGTGGGTTGGTTGAGCGCTCAGTGTGTTTGCCCGTACGTTAGCTTACCCTTTCAATGAACTTCAAACTTGAAATGAACTGCTTGAGTAAGAATATGTGGAGTAACTCCTCCTCCCTCAAAATATCATGAACTATCACATTCCCTGAACAAATCTCACATAATGGCATATGCCTTTTCACTCAAGCATCCATTAGTCCACTGGCATTCTGTGATTAAACTGGGAATATTTAAGCTCAAGAGCACATACAAACATTGAGACATCTGAAATACATTGGAAACTTCTTGGCACGCCAACAAATGTTAATGTGTGTATTCCTTCCCTTGGATTGCAGTTTCTGAAATATGTGTGCATGTGTAGGTGTATTTGTATGTGTGCAAGAGAGAGTTTCTGTATCAGTTCAACTTTTCAGTACGAATTGCTGTTGACTGAGGGCACTTTGCTGCGGTGCTTCTTATTGCGCCGTGGCTTCTTAGAGGGCAACTCCTTGACATCCGATTGGTTGTGATGGCGAGTGTAGCGTTTGCACTTGCAAGACGTGACTACTCGGATTTTGTATGTCCGGTTTGGTCCGTTCGGACACTGGAGTTGTATCCGCTGAGTGCGGGAGTGAGCAGGGATGCAGCGGTAATCGGAGGAGCTGCTTCTCCACCATTTCCCCCTTAGAATTGAGTTTGGCATGAGATGAGCTGGAAGGCATTGACCGGAACACACCAGTTCCTTCACAGGTTTGACACTACGGCAAGATCCATCAGTAACGTAGCGGGTAGAACGCAGCTCCCTACAGCTTAGTTCAGAGGGTCCTGAGAAAGAGAGCAAAACCAGAAGAGATTAGTTAAATGTTTACAATATGGTTTAGGGATGCATCTTAAATAAAACACAGCTACCAATACTGGTAGTTATTATAGCTTGTATGACATACTGAGTTTTGGATTGTTCACAGCTATGATAAACAAAACGATTTTAATTTTCATGTTTTGTTATATACACAGGCTTTAAGTAAATTTCCTAAAGTTGACTTTGTTGTGTTTTGTCAAGTTTCCCAGAAAAATTTGTTGTGCATCCAACCCGAGAGGAAATGCATGATAAAATCTTTTTATATCGGCTCAATGTTTTTTATTTTTAATCTGGTCTGGATTTGGCCACTAATTTGTAGTAGATGTGCTCTTGGTTGAGGCTGGAATTGATGAGAAACACAATCAATTAGAAACCCACAGACACTAAACAACATAAGTTCAAAAAGGACTGACTTCTTGTGAACTGGATTGAAAGACTTCTGTCTGGATAAGAAGTAAATTTTTTTGCAGTAATCTTTTAATTGAATGTAATCTCGCTAAAACTCCTCAAACAATATCAAAAATATCTTCATTAAGTTTTTGCATTTTATGTGTCAGTTAAAAAGATTAAACTGAGAATGGAAAGATCTATTTCGTTCTTTAGCTCCCCTCACGGAGAAGAACAAAGGATTTATGTGTGTGATGAGTTCAGGTTCAGCCTCCCCTGATTCTCAGAAAATCTGATCTGATGTTTTATGAGGAGCTGGAAGAGATCCAGAGGAAGATGAACATATCTCAACATGACCCCACACTGACCACCAGAGAAAATACACACGTCACCTCTTCAAGAGCAGCACATGAGAGTGTGATTTCTTTCTCTACCCCATCCCACCCCCTGACGAGCGAGTATAACGTTCATGCTTGGCTTGATAACTGTTTCCTTATGCTGAAATACAACATCATTTTAGAACTGCTCACTGACATAATTAGTGAGCCTATTTGGAATTATCTTGCCTCTTTAGTTGACTTTACAAATTGCTCAATCCTTCATTATTTTTATTACTTATTATTTTGATAATTTCATTACTCTGTTCATGGAGGATCGCTTATTATTATTTTTGGAAGTAATCTGTGTATTTATTTAGCAATAAATTTAGTCATTCCAATTACTCAAACACACTTCCCAAGACTTTACTTTAGTCCAAAGTCTTGATTTGTGTTCTGGAAACAAGGGTGTTTTCATACTTGAGTCATTTTAAAAGAACCAAACTCTGAAACCCTTTCAAACCCCTGAAAAGGACCAAGTGTGAAAACACCCCCCTTTTTTTAATTCTGACATTCACATACACAAACACACATTGTACATTGTTAGAACTGCTGTTGGTTTGAATTCACAGTAGTTTTACTTTTCACAGGTGGGAATCATTCTCATGGCAATGCCCCGAAGAAATGACCCCTTAGAATAACTTCTCACATTTTCAACTACCCTGAAACCATACTGTTGCAATTAGATGGTTATGGAAAGGCAGACCTTGTCTAATTATGTAAAATTGGGGATACAGCAACAAAAAAAGGGGTTATCGAAGTTAGTGTATCACTTGGGCCGGTGAAAAGGTGGAGCGGCATACGTTCTTTCTGAATTAGAGCTTTTATTTAAAAGCGGCACATCTATTTAGAGACAAATACAGGATATCCAGTTTTTTGGAGGTTAATAATGATTCTATGTGTAGCCTATATACATTACACTATAAAATACAGGGTGAATTTTTAAAGTCATTGGTTTAACAAATTATTGGAGCAAATATCTTTATAGAAAGGCTTGTTTACTTTAGTCACCCCATGAACTTTTCAGTTGCTGATGTCTAATCCGTTTTAGATAATAAAACAGTGTAGGTCTCAAGATCTATAGCGGAAATGATTTAATTATATTTGAAACTAATTTATGTATTTCTTTAACTTGCAAACATGCAAATGCTCACTAACAGCAGCATATTCCTGATAAAGTGTTCAGATATATTTTTCAATCTGTACTTGTCCACTTAAAATATCTAATCACTAATGTGCTTGCTTAATCAAATAGCTGAAATAAAATTAAAAGTCCAAATAACTAAGTTAAATAATTTTATAGCCTAACAGCACTAGTAGAAGGTTTTTTTTTTTTTTTACTTTAAAGAAAAACTTTTTAAAGATCATATTCTATTGACTATTTAGGTACAAATTCATACAGTGGTTTATGTTGGTGTTGATCTATTTTGATAGAGCTCAATTAAAGATCTGTTTATTGTTACTTACCATAAGTACGTGAGTTGGCTGATGACCTCCTTCCTCCGTTCTTAGCCCGGTTCATTGTGTTATTGTCAGAAAGTTGTATCTGCTCCTCGGGTTTATTCGTGTCCTCCGTGTATTCTGGTATAATTTCTGTAGCATCATTTTTTAAAGCCCTCCATCCGTGCGCAGCTGTGAAACATCCCTGTAGCAGCAGCAGCAGCAACAGTCGCGCGCTGCAGTGCACGAGCGCTAGAGACACCTGCATACTAAAATAGCTAGAGAACGAGACGTTCAGCGGGCAAACTCTAACCGGTTTTCTTCTCTTCGTGAGAGGCTTTCCTTTTTAAAGTAACACAGGTTTGGGGGGAAAAAAAACCGAGATAATTTAGCGTTTACACGAAGTGGGAGGGATTTAGGCAAAGCAGCTCATTCAGAAACTGATAGGAAGGAAGGGGCACGCGCAGTGTAAGGTCAACTTGGAAAGAGGAAAGTCATCTATTTATTTTTTTTTTTTTTTACCAGAAATGAGACCGTGTCTTTACTGCTCTTTTTCATCATGTGTCGTGTGCTATTGTCTTCACTTCGAAACTTCACATAAAATACAGTCGGAAGTTTGGACAGACCTTCTCTTTCTTTAAAATTACATATTTGCTGTATTCCTATATTTTTATATCCTACAATTCTACTTTATAATTATTACTGTGTGTTGTTGTTGTTGTTGTTGTTGTTTTGTTTGCAAACTAGGCTATAGCCTAGAACGAGTATCTAATTTTTACACGTTTATAAGAAATTCGACTTTTTAAAAAGGAATTTTCAGCTAAATTATCTTTCAGCAGACACAGTTTGTTGATATTTTTCACGCGCAAAACGAATTTTAATATAAATGTTGTGACATTTAAACAAAATAGCTTAGGCTACTAACGTTTTGCGATATCGTGCCCGATCCCAATGGAAAACGTGACTTGTGTTTATATCGTATTTGGCGAATTTTACGTGCTATGACTAACTTGTAATGAGTTTAATCATAACTGGAACTTTTGAAAACCTTATATAGGCCTATACTTGTATGAAAAAGACTTATTTTTACGACCCCATCCCCCTCTTTCTTTGACTCTATTATTGTATGAATATTTTAAGGACACATTATCAGTCTGGTATATTTTTAAAGACTAATGTGTATAAGCAGTGGAACACGTACAATATGCAGATGCTTTATGTCACATAACTGCCCCACATTAGCGTTAAATGCATCGCTTTGTACAAACACTGCCCTCTTGAGGGAGCCCAAACAAACAAAAACCTTGAAAGGATATTACTTCTCTTTTATGGCATACTGTAAGTTCTGCTTCTCCTCTCTATTGCATTATTTGATTCTGCATGAAAATACTTTAAGCTAAGCAAACAATTGTCAGTATGCATGAGACTGGTTGAGCAACAACTTCTAATGCTACTCTGATACATTGTGTCTGGCCAATCTTTTAAGCTTAGAAACCACTTTGGCAGGATAGATGGAATTCTTTTGAGATCTAGGCTATTGTGACTCTTCTTTTTGTCCTGTCATCATGAAGAAAAAGAAAGATCACAGTGTCCACCACAGGCCCAGTCTGATTGTAGCCTATGTTCTTTCCCTGTCATTCACTGGCTGTTTTTATATCTCTTTGGGTTTGCGCTCAGAAAACACAGTCTCCAGGCATGCTTTATCAAGATAGCAGCTTGAGCGTAAATAACACTTAGATGTGTTCCAGATTTACAAGGGCTGCCAGCAAAAGATATTTGTATAAAGAAGGAAAAAAGGGTAACACTATGTCAAAGCCACATAAACAAAGCATTTAACTCATCTGGACTGACAGGGCTAGACTCTCAATGCATATGAAATGCAAACATACTGACTTGCAGCTGAGCATTAAATGTTTTTAGATAAAGGAACAGGGTCAAAGTTGAGCAGAAACGTTATTCTTGCAAAAACAAAAAGTGCTCTCAGCCCCTGCTAATAAGTTTTTGCCACTAGATTCATGGTTAAATCTTGTATAATAATAATAATTATTATTATTTGTTTTTAACAACATCTATTGCTTGACTTGTGTCACTTAACATTTATTTACAGTATCTTACATGGGTCATAATAAAATGTGAAAATGTTCTGGGCAATTTTTCACACACAACTAGTCAGCAAAAAGCTTAGGGGATACTCTAAGGGATGTAGTCATAATAACATTTCACAAAGCCTGCCAAGAGGATATACATATTAGTGTGTACAGATGTAATATGTGGTAAATGGAGCAGTTTTGCACAAAACATCAGTGATTTCTACAATCAAATGCATAGATTACACCATTTTCAGCTGTCCTGGGAACTGATGTCTCATTTAGAAATACAATCCTAACAAATATTATTATAAATGAAGCATTTGCGCAATGTTACTGAAGAAAAACATTTATGGATCATATTTTATCTGTACAGCTAAGTACAGCTCCCCTGCAGCTTATGAATCTACAATAGTACAGTTATACCTCACATCTCAATCTGCCAAGTCACTTTCATTTCCATTGGTAGCACATTTTTCATACAAAAAAAAACAATAGTCTGAAAATTTAACAGAAATAGAAGCACATTAAATGTTTAAATAAGCCATGACTAGCTGAATCATACTAAAACGCACTTCCAAGACTAAATCATGTTTTTAAAGAGTTCATTTGAGTTTAAGAGCAGTGGAAACCTCAGCTGTGGTTTTATTGTGAGTCTCGGCAAACCTTGCTGACCGCTGGGTCCATGTGTTAACCACTCTTTAACCACTCTATGAACAGTAACAGAGCTGCCACAAGTGCCATTGTAAACAATGATCACCTAGCCAATATTTATCCATTTATGCTTCTTACAAGATATGCACACCGGCTGGTAGTGTAGTTGCAGCTAGCATGGTGAGGAAAAATAACCAAAAGCCAAACCATTAAACTCATTCTGATTAAGTTATGAGCAAATGGATTTGTAGGAGAAATATATGGACAGTGCTTACAAGCTCAGTTATGAGAGAATATTATTGAGAAATATAGTGCGTCATTGTTCTCTGATTCACTTTGTTACAGTCCAGATTGCTAGTTTTCCAAAAGTATTTATTTATTTAATCAAATCAGATCCAAGGTTGCTGGAAGTGAGATTGTGCAGAACAACGTCATTTCAATGTCTTGAAATTCTCAAGTGATTTGGCGTTGTCATTTACACACTGTGTGATTATGATCACTGTGATTTTGCCAAGTAAGATATGTTCCTGGTTCAACATATTTTGTTGATCCTGGAACAACATTCCTGTCTGAAATGTTAGTCTTTAATTTTAGATTAAATATTTGAATGCTACCAATCCACAATCTGATTTCTGACTTGTGATGCAGGCGGAATCATAATCACACCGTGTTTGTTTGTTGGTCAGAGGAGAACTGGCCCCCCGACTGAGCTTGGTTTCTCCCAAGGTTTTTTCTCCATTCTGTCACCTGATGGAGTTCCTGGCCACTGTCGTCTCTGGCTTGATTAGTTGGGGACACTTGATATTCAACAATATTATTGATTTGACTGCACTGACACTATTGGATGAGAACTGAACTCTTGGTCGCAAATTCCGTCATTATCAATAGAGTTCAATGGGAATTACGACCATAGTTGACTAACAATGCTTTCAGGAAATGCACCCCTGATGATGACATTACTGTTTTCTGCAGAACTGCTTTATGAAATGAACTAATTTAATAATTGATGATCTTTGAGGAATGGAACTGATTCAACACTAAACTGCCTTCAGCTGAACAATGACACTGTTTTCTTTAAGAGCTGCTAAAGCCGAAATGAACTCTGTTTGCATCATTGAATCATCACTGTAAAACTGCTTTGAAACTATATTGTATAAAGTGCCAAATGAAAAAAGGTGACTTGACTTAACCCTATCCCTACCCCGAAACCTAACCCTACCCAAAACTTATCCCTAAAATCAGAGTGAAAAGATAGGTGAATAACACTGATGTAGAAGCACCTAACCCTGGTTGTAAGCCTAAACTTGTCCCTCAAATCTGATTGGTTCATTGGAATGTTGTTCCAGGATCAACAAAGATGTTGAACCAGGATGTTGTACTTGGTGAAATCATGTTCACCTTGTGGGTCATTATAGATATAATTACTAAAAAAAAAATTCTTTTTTTTTCGGTAAATGACAATCATGCTGTATTCAGGATTTATACCAGAGCCATTCTAGTTGTGGTGACATTTAGAAGAGTTTTCTCATTGCGTAATGATTACATTTATCATTTTAGTGTCTGTTAATACATCAGCATTGTACTTGTTATGGAAATAGTTTACTTGTTATTGAAAATGTCACTTGACAGAAAACTCAAAATATGTGGATCAATATGTTGCAACAGTTTGTAAGAGCCATTTTCATGGTATATGAATCACTCTTTCATTGGGTGTTAATTTTCTGAATGGAAGTGTCTGAATTTATTTGGAAGCTGAAAGCGACTATTGAAATTTAAAGCAGATTTTTAATTGCAGAAACACACAATGATGATTTGCTCTTCTGATAGAGCGCCACCATTTCCCAGAATGCTCAGCAAAGGTGCGTTAATTAAGCATGAACGTATAAAAAGGCTCAGCTGCTGAGCATGCAGGAATTTATTTGGGTTTTAAGAGAAGGAGGAGGGGAAAGGAAGTTATTTCAAGAGCACGTTTCAAAAAGCTCCACAAGTTTGCTTTTTTATGGGATCAATAAAACCAGATAACAAGCATGTGAAAATAATCTTGCTCTCTGGTATCTAATCCAATAAAGACTAATTATAAGCAGGACTAATAAACAGGGTCATGCCACTGGCTGTCATGTGAAGATAGCTGATGATGGAGTAGCAGGAAAGATATTCCCACTGGCCACCCACACTGAAGAGACTGTGCTGAGAAAATAAACCTGCTTTGGGAAGGGACAGGTTTCAGACACCTCACAGTGTGGACTTTCCTTCCGTCTGGTTTTGTCGATGCTGTCGATTCGTCATGGACTGCCAAAGACAACAGATGTGTATGTAAATCCTACTTTGTGCTGATAAATTGTTGCAACCTTCTTCGTTTGGGTTTCCTTTGAGTCAGAGGTCACTCTAAAAGGTCATTTTTGTTGTCACCATAGCATGCAATTTATTTATGTACATATTGTGAAGTCAAAAGTGTTATTTTGAGGAAAACTCATTGTATGTCAAACAAAATGCATACCAAAAACAATTTTAGCGGTATCCTGTTATAGCTCATTGCATTTTTCATTTCCCAAACATTAGTTTAATTACACACTTTACATACTTTTTGCCACTTTGGTTTTCTGCCGCTCACATTGAGACTTTGACGTCTTCCATATATAGCGAATGGATTAATACTTGACCTTGCAAATGGAGGTCAACTGTGGAATCTGTCCTTCATTAGCGCATGTTTCTCTGCTGTATCTTAGCTCTGGCTTTATTTGTGCATCAATAACACAGCTGAAGATCCTTTTTCATGTGGTTTTTGTGTCTGTGGCTAATTAGAGATCATTACGGTTGATCTCCTACAATAATGAAGTTGTGCTTTAGATGTGTCTAATTTGTTGTTCTACATGACTAGGAACAAGTGCCGTGTGCATACTTCACGCCTAAAATCAAACAATGACTTTGGAAAAATAACAGTGTATCCAGCTATAACATCCTTCCCAGTTGCTCCCAAATCATACACTCCCGCCAGTATCTCGCCAGCAATCTGACTTGGGCCCTTAGGAGCCACACAGCCATATTCTGCTGTTCTTTACATGACAGTTCTTTAATAAATATCAGACGCACTTGGCAAGGCCCCGCAGGAACGACACAACAGCAGAGTGCAGGAAGATGAAACGAGCAACACCACTGCGGGCACAAGTGCTTGGAAGAGGATCTGAAGCCCATCCATTCCAAGAATGTTCTCTCCCATATTTCCCAATAATTAGTGCTGCTCCACAGATGTTCCTTTTTTTCTTAAGTTTTCATTATGGGAGCATGCAGTGAAATGGGACAAAAAAGTTGAAAAGGGGAAACATCATATGCTTTTCATTTAAGCCAGTCATTAAGGAAGACGACAAAGAAAAAAGGGGATATCATTCACAAGAAGTGCCATAATGAGATTTTTAAAAGATTAGTTCTTGTTACTGAAACTAAGTTCTTCTGCCAAATTATCTATCCGGAATTTGGTAAAGCCCAACTGATGGTTACAAAATATGTCAGGCAATGTTTATAAAAATATAAAACACAATTATAATTTTCTTAAAATAATATTTTCCTTTTCTTTCTTATTAATGTAACAAATTTACACTGACATATCATCCATGACCTAAAAGAATTAGTTCACCCAAGAATCATCATTTATTCCTTATCATCTCAATTCTAGTTTTTGTGTTTTGTGAAATTAAGTTTATGTATAGTAAAAGAATTTAAATGTAAAAAAAACTATATGTATACACACACACATACATTTAGTGGTGGGGGGGGGGGGACAAATGTCCCCACAAGTATAGTAATCACAGTAAATCTTGACCTTGTGGGAAAATTTTTTGGTCCCCATGAGGAAACAAGCTTATAAATCATACGTAAAGATCTTTTTTGAAAATCTAAAATAGCAGATTTTTTTTTTTTGTGATGGGCAGGTTTGGGATACGGTTAGTGTAGGGGGATCGAATTTTATACTATACAGTTTGGACAGTATAAAAACATTATGTCTATGGAATGTCCCCATAAAACATGGAAACCCATGTGTGTGTGTGTGTGTGTGTGTGTGTGTGGGCATGTTTTTGCGAAATATCAGGACACAAATGTGTATAATGACATGGGTATGACATAGGTATTACAAGGAGAGGGAGACTTATGAGGACATTACCCATGTCCCCACTTTTCAAAAGGCTTATAAATCATACAGAGTGAGTTTTTGTAAGAAAGTAAAAGTGTGCAGTTTCCTGTGATGGTTAGGTTTAGGGGGAGGGGTAGTGTAGGGGGATAGAAAATACGGTTTGTACAGTATAAAAACCATTACGCCTATGGAATGTCCCCACAATTCACAAAAACAAACGTGTGTGTGTGTGTGTGTTTTTGTGACATATCAGGACACAAATGTGTATAATGACATGGGTATGACATAGGTATTAAAAGAAGAGGTGACTTATGAATACATTACCCCATGTCCCCACTTTTCAAAAGGCTTATAAATCATACAGAATAAGTTTTTGTGAGAAAGTAAAAGTGTGCACAGTTTCCTGTGATGGTTAGGTTTAGGGATAGGGGTAGTGTAGGGGGACAGAAAATACGGTTTGTACAGTATAAAAACCATTACGCTTATGGAATGTCCCCACAATTCACAAAAACGAACGTGTGTGTGTGTGCACGTTTTTGTGATTCATGAGGACACAAATTTGTATAATGACATGGGTATTACACTGGTATTATTATTATGACGTAAACATGAAATATGAGGACATTTCATGAGTCCTCATATTTAAAATAGCTTTAAAAACATACTAAATGTTTTATTAAAAATGTAAAAATGCAGAATGTTTTCTGTGATGGGTAGGTTTAGGTGTAGGGGTAGTGTAGGGGGATGGAATGTACAGTTTGTACAATATAAAAAACATTACGCCTATGGAATGTCCTCACTTTGATAGCAAAACAAACCTGTGTGTGTGTGTGTGTGTACGTCCCAGCCTGCTCTGTTTTAGCTGCTGTGTTTGTCCCAATGTCTGAAGTGCTTTGTTTCTCCTCCAGGTCTGGTTCTGTGGTCCTGCATGGTTTGTGAGTGTGACAGGGTGGAGACCCTGGACAGCAGTCTCAAAGGACCCCACAGCTGGGCTTGGGTAATTGCAGTGTGCACAGGGTCGTGGATTGAGATAGGCCCTAGTGTCAGACCAATTGATTTGAACGTTTTCAATGATCCTTGTGGATATATGAAGTCTGAAGCAGGTCATCCCCAGCGCCAGGTGTGCTGAACAAATGCTAAAGGACCTCAAAGACCATTTGCATCAAATCACAGGCAAATTGTCCTTTGCGATTCTGTGACAGAGTGTTATATGAGTCTGTGGATATGAGTATGTGTATGCGTCAAAAGAAAATTTTGTTAGTGTGCGGGTCATGGTACAAGGAGCACAGGATCCCAGAGGAAGACAGATTTATAGAAGCGTTTGTCTCCATCTGTTGGAGACAGACTATAAACTCTTACCATAAAGCATCTTTTGGATATGTGCATAAATAATGTACATACTGTACTTCCATAAATACATAAATATTCACACACCCTGACCCAAAACCTTAACCCTGCTCTCATATTTTATAATGATCTTTTCAACAAATTTGATATATGCATTAAATCTAGTTGTGAATATAGTGAAAGTCCTTCATTTGCACAGTCTTTGTAGAATTGCTGAGCTTTCTCAAATGTTGCATTAAAGTCTGTACTCAGCTGAATGTTACCATACTTATCTCTGTTACCTAACAGGAGTAATTAGGGGCTGTTGTGAGTGCTTTTTCATGTGCCTCATTCTGTTGTAATCAAAGACCGCAGAGGCCCACAGACATGGACTGCTTGCAACACATAAGGAGAACTAATAGTGCATTGTCATGCAAACTACTCTTGTACATGAGAAATGAGTCCCTCTCATGCTCCTAGGATGAAATGCAAAAAATAATTTAGTATTGCATTGAGCAATATGAATTATATGAGACAATGAAATGTAATATTAAAGTTGTGTTTTTTCTGGCTTTGGACTTTGGAGAGACAATACAAGAAATAAATAAGGGAGAAAAAAATGTGTCAAAGGTTGAGGATACTTTTTGATGTTACACTTTTAAAAGTATCAGTGTTATGAATTATATACACAGTAAAACAAAACAGTGAAATTAATTAAATGAAATGAGTTTGTTTTACTCAAACAATAATGAAAGTTCATTGTACTTAATTAAAAAAGTTGCGTGAACTCAAAATTTCATTGTAGTAAGCGGAACTTAAAATTATGGAGTTGAGATGCAGCAGATTTCTAATTCCCAGCGTTCTTTGCATCAGACTGTATAAATAAATTTTGAAATTAAGTGTTTTGTTGTTGTTGTTTTTTCACATAGGGATACACAAGTTAATGTTTAATGTTGTGATTTACAGGGGTTAGTTTTGTAGGGTTACCATTGTGGTGACGAGTAGAGCCTGTGGTTAGGTTGAGGATGGGCTGCAAAACATTTAAAGGCCCACTGAAGTGTCTTGGAACGTGCAGCATTATTGAATGTGTTGACGTAATTTCAACTGAAACAGGAAGACAGAGTGATAGATCGAACAGTCAATAGCCAATAGCGTTTCGTTTATATCACAGCTCGGCCAGAGCTGTTAAACTCAGTAAAACCCCCGTTTTCCTTTTAATATCTAACCGTTTATCCTCCTAATCTCCTCTATATCACTTTAAAATATAGCATTCTGTGCAGAATTTAAATGGGTCCGATACCTTTCGTGGTCTGAGCCGACTCGCGGATATGATCCACTCTGTGCTCTCGTGTCCCTGAGCCAGAGCAGACTGTGTTCACGGTGCGGCGGTTCACGTTATACTAACGTGAAAACGTACTTCATTCGCATCAATGAAAAGCATATTTACACTGTCTGAATCGTTCCCTATTCTCTATATAGTGCACTATGTGCCATTCACCATGTAGAAACTAGTAAATGTGTGAACAAATGACTGATTTCAGCCAAGGCTTCAGTGTCTGTTGATAGTGTAGGAGGGGGTGGGACTTCAGATTCTAGAGAGCATTTGATTGGACAGAAGATTTGATGAGAAGCTGAAGTGCGATGTGATGTCATGAAAATCTGTGATCCATTTTAGCGGAAGTGAGAGACCAAAAGTTTTGAATGCTTATATCTCCTAAATGTGAATTTTGTAATTGTTTTGGAACACACCAGCTTATTCATAACATTAAGGCTAACATATTCATACTAAAAGCTAAAAAACTGACATTTTGATTTCAGGGGGACTTTAAGACCACATATATTGAATGTTGTTTGATTATATACAGTACATGCAAGAATATAATGACAATCTCTTTGATAGTTATAATAGCATGTGTTCTTTGCTATCTAACACTTAACCAAGATCTGAATGTGATGTTTATGTAAATGAACTGTATGTAATTAACATTATGATGAGTTGGGTGAGGCTGAGAACTGTGGGAGCGAAGGGATGCCAGTGATGTGATTGTTAATGAGAGACACCTGTGTACCACACTGGCCTTGCTTCGCTTCCACGGCTCTCGGCCCCGCCCCACTTGTCATAAAAATGTTAAGTTCTACTAACTTGAAAAATGTGTTGGTTTACTTAAAATATTTGAAAAAACTCATTACCTCAAAACATTTGAGTATTCTGAACTTGAGTTTTACAGTGTATTATATTTATATTTATCCGTGTACACTACTGTTCAAGAATTTGTGGTAATATTTTTTAAAATGTTTTAACTTTCAGCAGCTATTAGTTGCTTCAGTGTCACATGATTCTTCTAATATGCTGATCAATGTTGAAAACAGTTGTGCTTAATATTTTTGTGAAAACAATTCAAAGATTATCTGATGAACAGAAAGTTCAAAAGAACAGCATTTATGTGAAATAGGAATCTTTGTACTGTCACTTTAATGTTTTCAAAATGATATGTTACTGACTCCAGACTACTGAACAGTAGTGTATGTGCGCAAATGGTTCTCTACAAGTGTCATTCACACAAATTGTCAACCTAATATTTTATATTGATTTGTAATTTTATGGGTTTAACAATGCACACTCCCAGTTGGGAATCACTAACCTAGCCGAATAAATAAAAAGACAAAAAAGAGCACAATATTTTAATTTTAGCCATTTATTTTCTGACATCATAAAACAAAAGAAGAAAATTTTCCAATGTAAGAAAAATAACTGTGATTTAATCAAGTGCACTTCAACAAAGTGTCTGTACACCTTGCTTTGTGAAGTGAAGACATGAATCAAAAATATAATCCATCTTCAGGATAAGGCTTTAAGGTGGGATGTTTAGACAGCCTGTGTCATGTGAATGCATTCAATTGACCTCCATTTCAAGAATTCTGTCATTCCTTTCCTGATTAAGTCAGATTAAAACAAAACCAGAATTCTGTCATTTAGCCACATCAAGCAACTCCCTAACTCGAAATGTTAAACATAATTTGAGAGTGTGAACATTTGTGCCAAACTCTCCTGCCAAATTTGCAACTGCTAAGGTTTCCACGTCCTTTACAACAAACAAGTGGTCAATCATCTACAATATCACATTACAGCAACAACACAAAGCATACAGGAGTAAAAGACTGCACATAGACGATATAGAGTTACGTTTAGTCAGCGGCGTTTAGTGAGCGGCGTGCACACATGAATGCAGCTATGTGCTTGTACACATGGACAAATCAAATTTCGACGCAAAAATGCAGACAATACTTCGCACCGATGCCCAAAAATGCACCACAATGTTGTTTAATTCAGACACCTTAGACAGTTCGTGTTCAGTCTTGTCTAGTGTTCCTTTAACATCAGTGCTATTGAAAATATTAAGTAAAAAACAATCACATATTGATAATGGGACATAAATACAAAATGACCAAGCAGCATTGTGATTCATTGTTAAATACTATTGACATCATTAAGCCATATAGTGGTACAACCATTTTCATTTAATCTTCCCTGCATAATTACAATTTATATACACCGTGTAACATACAATCGGATACATATGAATAAAAGGCAATACATAGCAGGACAGTTTGTGCAAACCACACGGGTTATCGACAGCAGATGGCAGTGTTTCTCCTTCCACAGATCCATTTCAGAAAAGGGTGTGTTCCTCATCTGAAGCATTGAAGCCAACAGCGCCAGCAAACACATTTTATGTTGAAATTTCCAAATATGCTTATTCAAAATGCGTCATTGTTGCTTTTTGAGGTTAAAAGTTGCTGCTAAAAATTCTGAAAGAACAGGCAGATTTCAGTTTAGACGTGATAATGACTGATAAACACTCAGTTTGCTTGCCATTGGCACAGACCATCCTCATTGGTTCACGTTTTTTATGACGGCACACAGGGTTCCATAGCTACAGTTGGTTAGGTTGTATAAAGCCTAGGTCTCCAGATCATAATAAAGGAATGTTTATAGTTTGAATGCTTTCATACATAAATGTATTTGTCAATTTTAAATATTCTTTGACAAAACCCCAAAGATAAAGTACAGTAGGAGGAATGCTGTGAGATAGCCTGCAACAGTGTTAGCTGTGAAAACAGACTGTGATCCTATGATACAATAAAAGCGATTTTTTAAAAGAAAATAATATAGCAAAACACACCACACTCCATCACAGTGAAAAGAAAAACAGGATAATATGGTAGCTTTCAGCAAACAATAAGGTGTATGAAACAATGGGTAAGTCTATGGGTAAATGTGCAATGGCATTCATGGTATTTTAAAGTAAAGTGAATGTTGACTACAATATATTAGATATTTCTATTGTTAATAGATACTGGTCATACACAAATATTATGGACAGTTCATTTACATTCATATATGTCAACATCTAAATATGTATATACAAGTATAGGCTATATATCTGGAATATAGAAATATAAAAAAGAGGCATAAGTAGTGCTTTGTGTTATAATCTAGCCTACGATTTGTATGATAGTATTTCCCCTCAGTAATAAATATGCAGAGGCCCAGGGGCTATTAATACTGTATTAGGTTGATCAAATTTGACAATAGAAATTAGATTATTTCAAAAAGCTACATGTTTGAAACTGTCGCATGCACTTATTCCAAATGATTGGTTCTTTTTAAAGGAGTCATATCATGAGAAATCACATTTTTTGGGGTTAACTTAAAGGAATCAAAACCAAAATCCAAGGAATCAAAATTCCCAATCCAAAAACATCCTTTACTAAAGCCAAGCTAAAAATTTTTTAAAAAAGTCTAATTATGAAATGTTTAACATCAAAAAAGGCCAATACTTTAACATTCACACATAAACATGGCCCAACCAGTCCCGGAAAAGATATATGGACAAACCAAGAATGATACTGTTATTTCTAAACACTAGAATAACTTTAGATAAGAGAAATGTTCTGTGTGTTGTTGCTGTCTGCCTGTATTTCAGTCTGATCAAAAAACAGCACATTTTAGTGCAGACCGTTTTGTGAGCCTACTGCAAAGATGCTGTACAACCATCAGTAACTCATCAATATAAGTAGTTTCATATGCAAAGAGGATGCTTACATAGAAGTCTTAAAGGCACAGCCGCAAAAACGGCCTGTTTAATTTGACTAACGTTATAAGTGGACCTCGGGGGAAATTATTAAATGATAAAAATATGTATGATATGACCCCTTTAAAACCTGAAACAAGTCAGCAGTTCAGCAAAACGCATCAATTACAGTGCTAAACCGATGCTGTTTTAAAGACAAAGCTGGGCCCGAAGTAAACCTACTCTAATTCAACAACTATCTTTAAATATCTACGCTCCACAGGCGTCACTGACATGCTTTGCACTCCTTCCTGTGATCTTTAAACTAGCAGTGTAAAGGCGCACTAAGCCTCTGGGTAACAAACCTTGTGTAAGGGCACATCATTAGGCAGTTGGCATGGCAGAGGCTCTCCACCTATCGGACGTGTCTCTCTGGTCAAGGCTGATTGTGATCTTGTGGTGGACAAAATGTGGCATGAGACTTGGCAGTGAGAGACAGTGATTCCAGAGTAAAGAGATCTAATGGGGCTGATTCATTATCACTGCTGCATAGAACCGGGTTGAACCTGTTTGTAGCGTCTGTTGAATCCGAGCTACAACATACGGTTGGCTTGTTGTAGATATATCTTGTTGATTGTATGCTACTATTTGTGGAATGTTAATTTATCTCATGTTAAAAGAGTGAATGGGTTGTGTGCTGGTACACAACAGTTTTGTCCTCCTGTTTAGTCCTGATTTAAAATGCTGGAAAGCCATCAAAAAATCTGGCCATAGTTCTGTAAATTATTTAAAAGGTGTATTTTCATGCTTTTTTATACCTAAATATCATATTCCTCCACATACAAATAGGAAAGGAATGAACAATCGCAGTATTTCTGGCAAATAGGAGCCCATTGGATGATTGTGCTCTACTTTACAGATGACGATTGGGCTAATATGCTCCAAAAGTTGAATTTGTGAGATATACAAATAGTTGGCAATTGGAATGCTTTAGGTGTACCTGGTGAAAAACAGACACTGATTATCATGGGAAATATGCAAAAACAAAACAGTTGTGATGACATATAAAATGCTACCCTTGCTCCTTCTACATCCTTAATTATTCAGATATGCCAGTAAATTTCCCTTTACCAGCCAGCTGGAAGCAGGAGTAATTATTCAGGATACTGACAACACCTCGTGTGAGTGTGTATGTGAGAGTGTGTGTGTTTGAATACACTTTGTATACCTCCATGCATATGCTCTGGATGTATGCATACATTCTGTTAATATACTTGGACAGGAAATATTGTACACACTAGTTTGATTGTGTGCGCCTGCATTTGAGAGTATACGTGGGGGTAGAGCACATTCTATCATTTGGTCTTCAACTTGCCCTCCTTCGCCAGCTTTTCATTGAGTTGGCATAGCTGGCAGAGGAATCCATCATTCGGGCCGATCTCTCTCTTGTGTCTTACTGTAGCTGTGGCAACTCGTACATCCATCTTGTGACGGAGCATGAGGTAAGCGATGACGATAGTGGGCGAACGGCTGTAGCCCTCACGGCAGTGAACATACACCTTTCCTAGAAGAGAGAGAAAAAAAAAATTAATAAGGCAGAGTTTGGAGCGCTACCCAAGATCTCATCCTTTGAGGATACAAATGTGGCCTCTGCTGCAACATCCGTCAAATATATTACATCGCGAACCTTCTCAAGTCAACCTTCAGGCCAAATCCCCTCCAAACATGCAAACACACACGTACACATTCATTATTGACCTGCCCACTCTCCTGGAGGAATTCACCTTGCCAGCCTCTGCTGTGCTTATTTGGCAGATACAGCAGAGGATCTGAAACCTGATGCCTCCTCCACCAGCAGCCCCGCTTACTTATGTTCTCCTTGGAGTCTTTGTGCTGTTTATGTGTCAAGGAGATAGCCTTCATTGATTCCTAAATCTCTGCTCCCTGTGGATCAATGCAGAGCTACAGATATGCAAAACTACATATTTTCAAAATCGACTAGCCAGTTGGTTCCTAAGGATGTGCATGTTCACATAGAATATGTTCTTAGGCCAGTTGCACCAGCTGGTACAAATCATCTTGCTCGGATGGACAATATTAAATGATTCGAAATAATATTTCACGTCTTTAAAGTATTAGTTCACTTTCAAATGAAAATTACCCTAAGCTTTACTCACCCTCAAGTCATCCTTGGTGTATATAACTTTCTTCTTTCTGATGAACACAATCTGAGATATATTAATAAATATCCTGAAGCATCCAAGCTCTATAATGGCAGTGACCGGGGATCAACGAGTATGAGCTGAAGAAAGTGCCTCCATCCAGATCCATCCATCATAAACTTACTCCATACGGCTCTGGGGGGTTAATAAAGGCGTTCTGAAGCGAAGCGATGCGTTTGTGTACAAAAAATATCCATATTTATCAAGTTATGAAGTAAAATATCTAACTTCCTCCAGACCGCCTTCCGTATTCAAATTACGAAGAAAGTGTAAAACTCTCGTAGTTCGCCTTCCCTAGTCAACTTACGGAAAATGCTTAACTGACGCGACGCCAGTTCCGTTTTTTCCGTAATTTGAATACGGAAGGCGGTCTGGTGGATGCTACATATTTTACTTCATAACTTGTTAAATATGGATATATTTTTTTTACACAAACGCATCGCTTCGCTTCAGAAGGCCTTTATTGACCCACCGCAGCTAATTTTAATTTGAAAGTGAACTAATCCTTTAAGTCTATTCACAGCCAGCAATATTTCTCTGAATAAGTTGTGAAGTGCGTTTTTTAATTTTCTGATGTGTTTTTATGGACTAATGTCCACTTCAGGCTCTTTAGGAATTTGAGAAATAATAATTAAAGAGCTACAGGCAGGACAATGCAAATTTTCTGGCTTTTTAGTAGCATGCCTAAGTGTATTTTTAAATAAATGTTAATTTAAACAGTTTAAGTCATTATATTAATTGCTTTGAAATACATGCTGTTAACCAAACCAATGTCAAATAATTTGAATTAAGTGTACAAATTAAAACAATATTATCTAACACATAACATAATAATATAACAGCAGTGAATAACTGTATAAGGCAAATTAAAATGTATGCGCATATCTTTAAAAAACATAAATCTAATTCAGATTTCAGAATGAGTGCTTTGACATTTGCAGTATATGTAGCTTACTCACAGTTGTAATAAGCAAGAAAAATTCCCAACATTTAAAGGGGCTATATGTAAGATTTTTACTTTAATAAAGTATAAAAATACCCCAATATGTTTGCAGATAGGAAACATGCTAAGTTCACCTACTTGTTTCTCAGAAAAATGGTGCTACAGCCAGATATTCTACTTTGAAAATGTGCATTCCGTGTCAGAATGTCTGTCTTTGTTTTGGTCTGTGCGAAACCATGTGCTGCCAGTTTATCCAATAGTATTTCGACATCACAGGTTGCAGCCATGGAAACCAGCAAACAAACTGGGTCAGAGAATCGCAGATTCTACCCGACCTAAAAAGCCTCTGCATCCATCTAAAAATCTCTATGAACGACAGCATATTAAAACAGATAAATCAACTCATCAGCTTACAGATAAATCAACTCATCAGTAAGTCTCCTCAGCTTTCTTTGTCAATTGCCCTCCCTCTTGTTGCGTGTCTTTAAGCTGAAGCTGGCCACCCGCGTCTTTGAACGAGGGGGCGGGGCAAACAATATTTTTAATTTGGACTGCAGTACCTATTTCGTGACCTATTTGTCATTCATACATAGAGCCCCTTTAAAAGTAATGTGTGTTACTCAAAAGTAACTAACTGTTCCATTACTTTTGCATTACTTCTTCTCACCTGGGCTGGGCTTGCTTGTTTGTTTTTTAATTAAAAAAGATCTATTTTTGGCAAATGTAAAGGCCCTTTTGCACAATAAGTGAAATGAATAAGCCTGTCAGAAGAAAATGCAAATTCACGCCTGAACAGTAGAGGGCGCAGCTCAAACCTTTTAGCTGTGGATTGCCATTCTGGATTGCAGAAGAATAGGACACAGGAAGAAAAAAATTCAAACTCTTACTTCAGCAATAAAAAATAAACAAAAATGTGATGTTTAATAGTTTGCTTAATAGTATGGTTGAATTGGATCATCAAAAGTCCGCAGCGAAGACACTGGTTAATAAAGTGAGATTAAATACATAAAGTATATTTGAGTTATTTAGGTTTGTGTAATATTCTGAGTTTCCATTTCACTGTTTTTATTTATTTTAAGGAATACTGAATTTGTTTTTGTGCAAGTGAGATGCGTAAATTCCTACTCACATTTAGTCTAGAACAGGGGTGGCGAGCATCATGCTGCGTCCCAATTCGCCTACTTATACTACGCCCTAAAAGTATGTACTCTTTTTGTGAACAAAAAGTACTTACTTTTGAGTGTGTAGCAAAAGAGTAGACAAGCTTTGGGACATACTATCACGTCATACAATCGCATCTTTGCTCTCTGTCGCATCCTGTCACCGTAAACTGGCCTGTCAATCATCTTACATCCTCCACATTTCATTTAGCTAATTTCCTACCGTATCGGAGAGAAATGCAGCACATATGATCTGCAGTCGCGGGTCTTTCATGTGGAGAACTCTCCTCATATTAATGCATAATGATGCATTTAAAAGTTAATAGCCAATCGGATCTTTATAAAAGTCCACATTGGTATTTGCAGATGAAAAATAACACAGATAACATTAAATAAATATTTTCTATCAGGTTGAACTGATTATTAGTCACTCAAACCTCTCAGCATCGATCGCGCATATCCGCCATATTTGGTAGTTTTTAACACTTTTTACTCGTGTTTGTAGTTCTGAACTGAATCCTCGTCCAACGCGCAATGGAATGTGGGCAATATTAGCCTTTATAGTGTGCACGGATCCACACTTCGAAAATCTACTGGAAATAGCAGACCATCCGGGGACTTTTGGCACACTCTTTTCAACATACTATGCTTTGGGACACACTTATTTTAATCTCACATACTATTTTGGATGGATAGTATGGACATTGGGACGCAGGGACAGTCCTGCAGAGTTTTGCTTCAACCCTAATCAAACACACCTGAACAAGCTAATCAAGGTCTTAATGGTTACTAGGAAGCTACAGGCAGGTGAGTTTTTATCAGGGTTGGAGCTAAACACACAACGCCTCTGCACCTCACTCCTGATTTCTCTCAATATGGGGACAGGAGAGGTGTACATAAATGGGAAAACAAAGTAACTTGCATTACTTGTTTGAAAAATTTCCTCAGATAATATTTGTAAATTTAAAAGTAATGTTTTACTTTACTAGTTACTTGAAAAATGTAATCTGATTACTTAACTCACGTTACCCCCAACATGACCATAGCAACGTGAATGGCATCTCAACTATTTAACTAAAACATTGAACTATTTTAATTTGACACACCATTCTACTGTAAAACCTCATGCTGCAAGAGCCTCAAAAAAGTCATGGCCGTCCATTTTGCGAGAGGTCATTTACAAACCCGATTCCAAAAAAGTTGGGACACTGTACAAATTGGGAATAAAAACAGAATGCAATGATGTGGAAGTTTCAAATTTCTATATTTTATTCAGAATACAACATAGATGACATATCAAATGTTTAAACTGAGAAAATGTATCATTTTAAGGGAAAAAATAAGTTAATTTCAAATTTCATGGCATCAACACATCTCAAAAAAGTTGGGACAAGGCCATGTTTACCACTGTGTGGCATCCCCTCTTCTTTTTATAACAGTCTGCAAATGTCTGGGGACTGAGGAGACAAGTTGCTCAAGTTTAGGAATAGGAATGTTGTCCCATTCTTGTCTAATACAGGCTTCTAGTTGCTCAACTGTCTTAGGTCTTCTTTGTCGCATCTTCCTCTTTATGATGCGCCAAATGTTTTCTATGGGTGAAAGATCTGGACTGCAGGCTGGCCATTTCAGTACCCGGATCCTTCTTCTACGCAGCCATGATGTTGTAATTGATGCAGTATATGGTCTGGCATTGTCATGTTGGAAAATGCAAGGTCTTCCCTGAAAGAGACGACGTCTGGATGGGAGCATATGTTGTTCTAGAACTTGGATATACCTTTCAGCATTGATGGTGCCTTTCCAGATCTGTAAGCTGCCCATGCCACACGCACTCATGCAACCCCATACCATCAGAGATGCAGGCTTCTGAACTGAGCGCTGATAACAACTTGGGTTGTCCTTGTCCTCTTTAGTCCGGATGACATGGCGTCCCAGTTTTCCAAAAAGAACTTCAAATTTTGATTCGTCTGACCACAGAACAGTTTTCCACTTTGCCACAGTCCATTTTAAATGAGCCTTGGCCCAGAGAAAACGCCTGCGCTTCTGGATCATGTTTAGATATGGCTTCTTTTTTGACCTATAGAGTTTTAGCCGGCAACGGCGAATGGCACGGTGGATTGTGTTCACCGACAATGTTTTCTGGAAGTATTCCTGAGCCCATGTTGTGATTTCCATTACAGTAGCATTCCTGTATGTGATGCAGTGCCGTCTAAGGGCCCGAAGATCACGGGCATCCAGTATGGTTTTCCGGCCTTGACCCTTACGCACAGAGATTGTTCCAGATTCTCTGAATCTTTGGATGATATTATGCACTGTAGATGATGATAACTTCAAACTCTTTGCAATTTTTCTCTGAGAAACTCCTTTCTGATATTGCTCCACTATTTTTCGCCGCAGCATTGGGGGAATTGGTGATCCTCTGCCCATCTTGACTTCTGAGAGACACTGCCACTCTGAGAGGCTCTTTTTATACCCAATCATGTTGCCAATTGACCTAATAAGTTGCAAATTGGTCCTCCAGCTGTTCCTTATATGTACATTTAACTTTTCCGGCCTCTTATTGCTACCTGTCCCAACTTTTTTGGAAGGTGTAGCTCTCATGAAATCCAAAATGAGCCAATATTTGGCATGACATTTCAAAATATCTCACTTTCAACATTTGATATGTTATCTATATTCTATTGTGAATAAAATATAAGTTTATGAGATTTGTAAATTATTGCATTCCTTTTTTATTCACAATTTGTACAGTGTCCCAATTTTTTTGGAATCGGGTTTGTACATAAAATCCATTTTTGCATTTCATTCTGCTGCTTTCTATGATAACGTGCTTGACAGACTATTGCACTCACATCTTTTGCTGCATCTCGCATAACACGGTTTTATAAAAACATGGCCCTCAAGTAAAAAAAGTAAAATGTATTTCTAAACCTTGCATTTTTATTAATTCACTGCCCTTCGTCACATTTTTAAATGCAAAAATTTGTTCTGTGTGAATGACAAATTACCATCTAAACTGTACTCTGAACTTTGGCCTCTCAATTCTAATCACTGAAACATAAAATTGCAAGACACGTGCAAATGTTTTTTGGATGTCACTTTTTGACATCAGATTTCCCATAAAATTATGACCCTACTGCTCAAGATAATTAATCATTTTAGGCTCAAAGTATAGGAAAGGCAAGAATAAATTTTTATTTTTATTTTTATTTTTTTTAGGTACTCACGTAATGGAATCCTGCAAAAAAATTAAAATAGATCATCCGCAGTGCACCTTTAATGCATCTACACCTAAAACAAGAAAGAATCTAAGACTAGTCAACAAATCTGCCATCGTGACCCAGCCCTATGCAGAGCATATTTTTAAAACAGATTCAGTGTGACTCAGAGGCAGCGGGAGCACTCAGACCTTTATCCCTCCCACTGCTCATTGTGATTCAGCCTGCAAATTCACCAGATGACATCAAGCCCACTGTAAGCATGGCTGTCGCAAATGTCACAGCTGAGCTCAGCCGGGCTGCGAAGTGGCAGCATATATTCTAGAGGTTTTGTTTCAGCTTAAGCTCTCAGTGAAAAGATTAGTGTCCTCCCTCGACCCAGGCTTGCCGTCTGATTTACCGCTTACTGGGCTCCTGCTGCCAAGATGACTTGCAATTAAGACGCTTTATAATTGCTCCTCTGTGTTGGAGATGGCATAAAATCCATGCCATAAAAGATGGGTTTAAATGCACCAATTAAAACGACTGGTGTGAGATATCTAGGGATAAAATGTGTGTATAGGGACTACCAGGTCCACTTTGGGATGCATTATTATCCATGGATAAATATAATGTTTCAATAAATCTACTGTATTCTTTCCTTTCATTTTTTACGTCCTGACTTTTGTTTGTTGTTTGTGCGAGAAAAGCATTAAAAAAATAGTGATAAATACAAGAATGCTGGCATAAGGGAAAAGGGTTGGTGTAAAAATAAGCAACTTGGCTTGTTAGAGAAAGGTCAAGTTATGAATACCACAGCATAGTCAAGTATGTATTTTATCTCCGCAAAGACATTGCTGGCTTAATACTTCATGAATTATCAACAATCTGTGTTATTTTAAATGGTCTGAACAAGATTTCTGTAATATCTTGGGATAGTCTCGTTGTTGAATGGGAAATACTTTCTTTACAATTAATTTATATACTGTAGGTCTAAAGAAGACAAGAAAGTTACAAAAATAGAAGGATGAGCAGCCAACCTTTTCCATGTGCCATAGCCTTATCAATGAAGTCTGCCGCTTCCTCAAAGAAGGCACTGATGTTGAACTGCTCAGTGTCATTGGCCTGTATGCCGTGGTATGTGATCCCAGTTCCGGTGTAGAACTCGGCATTGGTGTTCACATGCATAAAAGAGTTTCCCTCTGCGACATTCAGTATGTGTGTCACACCCAGCCGCTGCAGACGCATCACATTCTGGGCCACAAACCTGGGGAGCAGAAGCAGAGCACGTGTGAAGCTCACCTGGAACAAACAAACCAATTTTGTAATGTTTTAAGGCAGTGTTGTAGTTGAGACCAGCTCCTTTAAGTCAAAACCAAGACCAGAAGTGTGTTGAGACTGAGTCAATGAAACCAAGACCATGAAAATATGACCATATTGCTCATTTTCAATGAAGCCCCGTTCCTGCTGCCAGCAACTTGCAGCAAGAAAGCGATATAAAACTGAATCGTGACTAGATGTGGGTGTGTTCAGTAACACAACACAGTTCATAAAGTTTATAAGAAGTAAGATCACGAAACATCATCTTAAATGGTGGTGATGTTCATAAACATTACTAGGCCACTTCCAGAGGTAGTCGAATACTCATTTGACCGGATTGCTTTCATACAGTAGTGTAGACGCTCATGTGGTCGAATGTGTTCCAACAGCACAAAAGACCGCCTACTCTCCGCCTACTGACCTAACACGTAAACATTATGGGAAGTGTGCTAGCCAGACAGGATTTAAAGTTTGTTGGATAAAAGACCTAAGTTTGGTTTGAAGACAAAAAATGTACCAAACCTTATTTCTAACATGCACTGCGTTCACCGTGGTCTTGCGTCTGTCGAAGCAGAAATGAAAGCTGATGCTCTCCGTGTTTTTCCATTGTCTCCGGGCGTGTTCATATGTAAATTGCGTGAGCTTATTTTGTCCATTACATTGAAAGATCTGAAAAAACCCATACATTTACATAAACAGCATTGGAAAATGACACAGAAGAGAAGATACTGTTAAAGTTTTTATTTTTGCGCACAAAACGTATTCTCATCGCTTCATAAAATTAAGGTTGAACCACTGCAGTCACGTGAACTATTTTAACAATGTCTTTAGTACCTTTCTGGTGCTCAACATGCAGTGTCTAACAACAGGAGTGAAGACACTGTTCTATACAATTGCTCACAGTGACACACTTTTTAAAAATGCATGGAAAACCACGTAATTGAAATTGTTGGCATTCATTTCTGGCAGCAAGAAAGCTGATTCTTTTAAGCTGAAATTTAAGGCTCATTTACACCAAGGAAGTTAACTATAATGATAAATATATTAGCGTCCACACCAATGCACGATAATGTAGTTTTTAATAAGTACATGCTCCAGTTATGTTCTCTGCCTCTTTAAATGCTCAAGCTCTTTAAAGCAGAATGGATTCTGATTGGCAATGTTTTTATCATTCATCACCTAATAAAAATTCTTTTGAAAGTGATTCCAATTATTGTGGTGTAAACTAGAAATATACAAAAACGATCATTGTAGTTATCGTCCTTTGTGTGATTGGGCCTTAACATCTTATTTTTATCAGCACTACTCAATTGTAAAATCGCTGGCAGTGTAAACAGAGCGTTATTTGCAAATATATTTTTAAAGGTACTATATTAAAACTGAATGACGTTTCTCGTGTTCTTTCGCTGCTAAATACCTTGTAATCATTAATTCTTCATAAACTGTTATGTAACCCCTTTTGTTATGTACAAGTTTTATGCATTTGCGATAAACAATGGCAATCTGCGCACTCTCAGTTTGTAGTTCCAACTAACCCAAGACCCTGCCAACCCCACCCAGAAAGCCCCAACTACGGAACGGTTTTCTGTGTCTAGTTTGAGATTGATTGGAGTGAATTGTGGAGCCGGTTTTAGTTGGCAGAGATGTCGGCCGATGTCAGAGGGCCCCTGGAGACAGCCGTGTTCTAAACCAGAACAGACACACCAAGGAGATCTTGGCTGCTGCCCAGAGGCATACAAAGAGCCATAGGCGTCCAGCGTAGTGCCCAAAATAGGACTTTAAGTCCACAGAGAGAGAAAACAAGAGATGAGAAGAGAGCGGAGCAGAATGCTCTGACATGTAGTTGCATTGTCTGTATTTTGCTTTAGCACCTGGAACTCTTTCATCTTTGTCTGCTAAAAATCCAGCCTCTTTATGTCTCTCTCATCCTCTCCTCAGCGCCATCCCTCGTTACTATGCAGTAGATTAAAGACTGCACATATGGAGAATATATATATATTACATATGACACTGTATTTCCACAGTATTTCAAAAGAACACCCTAAATAAAGATAAAGTCTGCAGCCTTTTTGGTTTATAACTGGAGGATGTAGCGGCCCATCAGTCTCCGTTTCTGCCAGCAGCACAGGCTCTTCAGTGGTGATGAAGTGATGGACTCTGATGCACCGCCCAACACCCATAATTCAAACTCTCCCCTAACCAGTGAGACTCTGTCTATATGGAGCCTTTGCAGATTGTGGTCATATTTCTCCCTGTGTTTGTATATGTATGTGTGTATGCATGTGCATGAGAGAGAGAGAGAGAGAGAGACAGAGAGAGAAAGTGTTTGCTTTGCATCTTGTTCACCTGTCCTGCACTCTGTTCACTGCAGTCCATTTACATGCATTATTAATGTAAGTCTTACAAAGAGCGGCGTGCTATGAAAAAAGTGGCCCATTGCCCCATACTGCACCTTTACATAGGTCCATAAAAGTTACATAAAAGGTCCAAATCGCTCTGGAGGTTACTTTTAACATGAACTGATAACATATTTTTAGTAGTGACAATGCCACACAAATTCTGAAAACATTATCAATAACCAGCACAAGCAAAATTCTAGGATTTGAATTATTATATATAATCATACTGACTTTGTATTACTAAAGACAGTATCATAGATCATATCCTACAATCATAACACTAACTAAATGATAATCCCAAAGATTTGTCACACTCTTATATCTGCACTCAGTTTATTAATGTGCTGTATTGGCAAGAATCTGAACAAACAACAACAGTGCAGTACATGCTGAAAACAATGTGGACATTCAATCTTATCTAGATGGGTAATTATAGATGGGATCATCTAATTTCAGACATTATGTTTTTGTAATATTAGTCCTAATGTAATACATTGTAAATCATTGTGCAATATAATACATGTGCAAAATGTACTTTTTTGTGCATACTGTGCATATTGTGTGTGTGTGTGGGGGGGGGGGGG
>RJVU01067793.1:3869431-3981524 GCA_003731715.1 Anabarilius grahami | reverse complement strand
TGCAAGATTTACTTGTCTATAAAGTATATTATTTTAAAGCTGTCTATTTATCATACATGTGGCTGTGTATGTTGCATATTTTGCTTATATTGTAGACTATCTATCTTTCTAGCTATCCATTACATTATAATTGAATATAAATAAATCTGGAAGCTACAGACAGGGCGGATACAGACATTAGCAGCTCAGTGAGAATGTTTTGTCAGTATCTACAAATGACCACATGTAAATTCCTGCTGCTCGTAGGAAAACAGACTAAGCCAGGCACATAAGACTGTTGTTTTATGCTCAAACTGATTGTGACAAAAAGATAATGTGCTTGTTCTATAGTTATCCAATACAATGATGCTTATGTGAGCTGATTTATTAAAGAAGTAAGTGACACTGAAAAAATAACTCATAAAACATAATGCCGTCTATGTCCAAGATGGGTGTGTTGTTTACAGTCTTGCAATGAAAATTAAAGCATAAAGCAATACTCCAACCATTCAAAACATCAGTTGCCATTAGTAGTTCATTACAGTTTCATTACAGAAATACACATTATATTCAATAATAAAACATTTTTTATTTATTTGAAATCCGCTCAGAATAACAGCATTCTGGAGCTAACACAATGGGAGAGATAACACCTCTGTTAATCTGCCAAACAAGCACAATCATTCGCAAATGCTGATAATCACAAAATGGCCAAATGTTGGACAATTTATGTACCTGGCTAGTATTGGTATATTTCAATTTATATATTATGTTAAATCATTTACTGAATTGTTATTCGATTACTATTACAATAAGTATTTCTTGTTTCTTGTCATTCATATTATTAGTCACAAACTACCCATAAGAACAAATATTTTAGAGAACTAATCAGACTGATGTCATGATGATGACTGATTTCATCTTATAATTCCTTTGCTCTGCCTCTGAGCAGTACTCCTTTAGTGAGTGCAGTGAAGGGATGTGAATCTTTGAATTGACAGCAAACTGATTCTAATTTAATTCAGAAGCAATTTGATTCGATGTACTCAACATTCATTCGATTCAAACTTTTAAAATTCATCTATACAGTTATTATAATACTTCCATATTAGACAAAGAACAAAAACAAGAATGTACTTTAGACTGTTCACTGCACCAAAAACAATTTATAAGGAAAAGCAATGTGTCCGTGTGCATTAATTTTAAAATTTATTCCAGGAACAAATCAATACTAAAAATGTAATCATGACATGAACCTAATGCAAATTTTAAAGTCTGCATGAAAAGTAAAAATGTAGGGCGGGACTTTATTTTGTCCGTCGGGAATTGATTGAATTGTTGTGGTTAGCTATTGCTGTGATCTCATGTGAGTGACAGGTTGTCCCGCCCTCACGCCACTAAACACATCATCAGAGAAGAAGAAATGTTGCTGCAAGTGGGAGGGGAATTATTTTGTACGGAGCCCTGCACATGACATGCGTCATACAGACAAAAATATATCATGGCCACAAATTAAGAATTCATTCCCACGAATAAAGACTCTCCGAAGTTTTACATTATCAATCCGTGAAACTTTCGCTGACAGTGAGCTGCATTTACATGCGGGATAAAAATGGTGGCTAGCAAACAAAAACAATCTCTAGCATTCATTTTGATCATAGCTTTTCTTGAAAAGAAAATGAAAAAAATTTGTGTGTGGAGCAAGTGGTGGTTTGTTGTCTCACTATTTTGCGTCATCAGGTTCTGTGCTCCTATTGGTTTTTGATTTGATGGTTGTCGTACAAGGTTGCGCCTAAAAGTTTTGACACTGCCAGAATTTCCTCTGAGGTAAAATTTGATTGCAACGGTCATTAATCGGCTGTCGGCGAAAATGTCAAACTAGTGATCAAAGACTTCAGATTTTGAGCCAGGATCTTTTAGGATTTTCAAATTTTGTCTCAGTCAGCAAATTGTGGCCAAAATTGTACAGTGTGCAGCCGGCTTTACTTAAAACGAGGAAACCAATAAGTAAAACGTGCTATTAGCAAAGTCCCTTTAAGACAAGTCATTTCACTCGGCGGCCATCTTTGAAATGCCTCTCGGGCATGCAAGTGCAGCTCCTATCTCTTTGTATGGGGAAACATCAAATTCTCCAAAGCTGTTTGCCAAGCTTTCGATTAAATTTCATATTTAAAATTAAATCTGACAACAACTGTCTAAATTTTGTTTCTAAATGCTCGAATCATGACAAAAAACTTTTTTTTTCAAGCTGGATCAAGCTAATGTGCATGCGCAGTCCTAAATGCGCGTCTCTTGTGTCTCATTTCGGAGGCGGGAGTCTGACTGTTTCTATAGGAACCGGAGCTTCTAACGGCCGCTCCAGTGACGCGGTGACTTTACCAATCGGCGATTGGCTCTTATTTAGAAGGCGGGACTTATTCCGCCATATTGCTTATTGCACTTTCTCCCATTCAAAACAATAAAAGTGACGCGTCTTCAATAGTCTGCTATTAGTAAGTTGTGGGAACAAATTGTTAATTTGTGGCCATGATATACTTTATTTTTTCCCGCATATCATGTGCGGGGCTCCGTAATTTTGATTAAAGATTTATTTTTTTCAATTGGCAATTTGGATTTCATGGTGACTTTAAAACCTGAAAATAAATTAACTAACATCTTGTAACATCGTTTTTTTGATTATCTTAAAACCACATGCAAATAGTGGAGACAGTGGACTTGTCACAGAAGTTGTACAAAGAGTTTTGAGTCCAAAGTCCCAATTAGCCTATGTTTATTTTCTTTAGCACATGATTCAATCATCTTTCAATATCGATGCAGTTAAATCGGCAGGAATGTTAATCTTTGAATCGAGAAAACGAATAAGACTCGTTAAAACCCCTTGAGCTCGTTTTCCCTTTCTATGAGAGAGGAAATATGCACTTAATATGCATTAGTAATAATTTAATACAAAGAAACACGTGACTGACGTCGAAATGAAGTGATTTTGTAACCAGTGATCTCAGAGAGATAGCGAGATGTTACCGATAGAGGACGGTCGTGGAGAAAAGCAGCTTCTCTTGCAGTCTGACTCGCTATATTAACGTTATCAAAATCGTGATTGTTCTCGTAGGTGGAGATGTGACACTCCATTCACAGGTTTGTTGTTTCGCACCTAGACAATGTAAAAGACTCGGGTAGTGTTTACTGATCCTGCTACAGATCAATTGCCAGTGTCACCTCACGAATCAACAAATTTGACCAACAGCTGAAAGCAGATAACTGTCAGTGTTTTCCTGCGATCAGAAGCAGACAGGTCCACATAAGATCGTTTGAACTTACGCATTGCCGATGTAAATCCTGGGAAAAACCTCGTTGAAATGTTGTGCTGGGAGGCTGTAGAAACCGCTGCCGTTTGACAGCAGCTTGTTGAGTTGTTGTACAGTCACCTCGGTGTCTGGTACGGTGACTTCCAGTGGTCCCTTCGCGGGGCTGAGATGCTTCTTCATGCTTCTATCCTCCTCCAAAAGCAAAAATAAATAAATAAAAATAAAATTAAAAAAAGAAAGAAAGAAACAACAAGTGTCTAGTGATGAAGATGTGGCCGCTTTCGATTCCCCAGCATTTTATTTCCCTCCCCTCTCGGTGTTATTTGCGAGCTTTCCCGAACGCACGCTCGCACGGCCGCTCTTTCGCAGGCAGACAGACACACCCGGACTCGCCCACCGGCGGTCTGATGTGATGCTCCGGTGAGGTCAGTAACAGAACTGGCGGAAGATGGCGACAACGCACCGATACACGAGTCAATGAGAGCAGTGTTAAAGGGGACGCTACTCAATCGTCGAATCCATCCACAGTTCAGACAGGTTAGACAGCGTTTTACACATTCATGTCGCCTGTTGTGTGTCCTTAACGGTTATTCTCTACAAGTAATCCGTTTAGTAACGTCCATTGATCTAGTAACACGAGAATATCTGAGCATTAACCCCTCCCTTCATGTGAGGCTAGATTTGTGTGTTAATTGTTGTTGTGACAGGCAGGCTTAATAAAAGTAGGCTAATTAAGATTATTTATTTCTCTCTCTCTCTCTCTCTCCTTTATTAATCAAACAAGTGGCTTTTAACCCACATATTTTAACTCTAAAACTAAATCTACCTGCTTGGTTATGTCAAATTTGACAGACACTGAAGTCTATTACAAGTGCACCCATAAGGAAAACTTGTTTTTATCTGGGCCAAAAGTGTATTACATTAGAAAGAAGGTTAACTGGATATTGATAGAGTGGCATAATTGTTTGTATGAACATAAAATGTCTCCAGTAGGTCACAAAAAAATTTTGTATTGGTTTTATATTGTCTTACAGTAAATTTTCACTTAGGATATAAAGTGTCTTTAATAGCACACTAATGCTCTAGTCACAGGTATTTCATTTGAAGAAATGTATAGGCCTACTTCCCATTGTGTTCCATCTTGCCTTTCCTCGGGTGTCTACAACTGCCTTGTGCATGAGTAGCGTTAAAGGTGCAATATGTAAGATTTTCTGTCGGCTAGAGGTCGCTAGAGGCCTATTCAAAACAAAGGCGTAGCTTGATGATGAGTTTGAGTGCGGAATCTTGGGACATGTGGTCTTCACCTCACAGCCAGTGGAAAACAATTGGGATAGGACTCGGGAAAAAATCATGTTCATGGATACCAGGGATGGAAATTAGCACCCGCCACCAGCCAAATGCGGGTGATTTTGTGTTGTGGCGGGTAAACTCGCTTCACCTACCGGCCACCGTGGCGGGTAAATAAAAATAGCATACTGTTTCACCTGGACGGCGGACACTTTTAGAGGAGGCACACCTTCAAAAAAAATGTGGCGTTACATCGCACGCGTTGTGTTCACACCGCCGGCGGCGAGAGCGTCAAAGTGACGGGAAGTCATTCATTTTCAATGTGAGCCGGGGGCGAGCTCCGGCGAGAGCGGCGCGGCGCGTCCTGGACGTTGAGAGCGTCGAGGAGAGTTGAAGTCAGGTCAACTTTATGGTAATGAGCTATGACGCGGTTCGGCGGCAACCAATCGGAATGTACAGGGCATCGCTTGAGAGGATTCTGATTGGTTGCCGCAACTTGTCATTCACTTTGACCCTCCCGCCGGCGGCGCTTTGAACGAACAGTACTGAAATGTATATCAGTTCATGGTTTGTGTGTGTATAAGAGAGAAAGAGAAAATGTCAGTATTTCATTGAGACTTGAGATTAAATAAACTGCTTAAGTATTGTAGATCTTGTAGTATTAATTTTCACATGCAGTTACACATTGTCGGTTAAAAACAAGAAAGTGGCTGGTAAAAACATTGAGTGGCTGGTAGATTTTGAAATCCACCAGCCACAGTGGCCGGTGGACAAAAAAGTTAATTTCCATCCCTGATGGATACGATTATTAACGTTACTGTAGGATGAAGCTGAGCAGGATTGAGTGTTGTGGGAGCTGAGCAAGGCTGCTGGAGCGATTGTTAACGAGAGACGAATGCACCACACTTTTATTATGCCACAGTTGCCAGCGCCGCTTCCGCTTTTCCAGTCATGAGTATGAGGTAACCCAGCTGTGTTTATCATATTAGATACATTTGAGTGTGTTGAAAATGTTATAACGTTCCCTCGGTGGCTGCTGTGAGACACTTGTTTGAGACACACTTCAGTAAGCTAGATCGATTTTAGAATATCATATTAAATACTGGATGGCTTGTGTTGATAAATGGCATCGTCCCGGAGCCTTGGTTAAAATTGCAATTTTCTCACGATTTACAAATAGTTGGAAACATTTGGGATATTGTAAGTACTCAAATGAACAAAATATATAACACTGGCCTAGTGGTTTTTGGATATTTTACTGCTAAATTCTTACATATCGCACCTTTAAAAAATAATAATAATAATGTATTGTTTCGTGAAAGCGTGTAAACAATAATATCCTAAACCCAAATTTGTAATTATCTATTAAACCACTAGAGGGAGTAACAGTACATTTATTAGATTTTAAACAAATCTGCACAGACAGCATATTTAAAAAATAAATAAAAAATAAATAAATAAAACATCTCTGAAAAGCAAACTGGATTAAGGGTCAAAACACAATGAAAGCAACTATTTGCTCTGCCTTAGTCATGCATGTTTACTTCATTCAGTCATAGTTTACTGGCTTAATATTCATGTAGAAAAACAGCTTTTTTTTCTAGAAGACAGATATTACTTTAGTCATATCAGTCATTTTATTTGACATTTTATTTGACATTTCTCAAAAATACATGTATTTAAGTGTAAAACATTCTTATTTAACCAAAACAATACCAAGTGCACCTTTAAATGTTTCTCCCCCACTGAAATAACACCACCTGAATTTACTAAACAAAATACAGGTTTTAAAATGTTTTAATTTAAGTACACAAGTGAAATACATAAAAGAAGTGAGCTTTAGTGTCCTTATTCCAGCTGTCTTATGTAAAAGACTCAGCTTGTCACAGAATTCAATAGACGACGTTGGCAGAACAGCTGATCAATGAGAGAAGAGTGTTAAGAGCTGATCTTGTGTCCAATAACAGTTGACCTCTGCTGTGACTTCTGTTCTGCAGTTGCATAAATACAATCAATCTGACTGGTTAGTCTGTGATTATATTTTGGAGCGGTAAGCTTAAAGTTACTATGAGGACACTTTTTTATTGGAATGTCAAGTCTAAATGTCTTTGTCTGCTGACTCTTTGTGACTTTGTAGATGACATGCTATTACAATATTTGACATAAGCCAGCCATTGTGTGTTGCCATAGCAATAAAATGAGGTGTCATGCAAGTACATAGCAACGAGCCTAAAGATGCCTATTACAATTTATTTCACTTGTGTTTACATTTCTTACTGAGAGACAATTGTGTAGATTTCCCTTTGTAAAATGTAGCCAAAGGCATGATTTGAATATTTGGGAAGCAATATAGGGTTGGAGGAGGGACTGCATCAGTTAAATTGTCTTTTTATTGACAACTTGGGACTCTGTATGTCCATCCAATTAATCCAGGAAGAAACTAAACCACCTGAGACCCTGGCAACACATTATAATACAAGCATTAATTATTTTGTTCTAATCACTTTTTGATTATCATGTGTAAAATAATATTATATTTTCTACAGAAAGTTGTATAATTTCCAGCTTGTTGCTAATTTCCAATTTCCTTTTATAAGAATTTTTTTTACCAAATACTGTNCCTGGCAACACATTATAATACAAGCATTAATTATTTTGTTCTAATCACTTTTTGATTATCATGTGTAAAATAATATTATATTTTCTACAGAAAGTTGTATAATTTCCAGCTTGTTGCTAATTTCCAATTACCTTTTATAAGAAAACAAATTATTGTGTGTCCCTTTTAAAGAGAAACTACTTAACATTTAAAAATATAAATATTATTTATAACAAAAATTAAAAATAATTATATGTATTGCGTTATAGCTGTATAATTTCCAGCATGCTGCAAATTTCCAATTTCCTTTTGTACATTTGTCATTTAAATAAATAAAATAACTTAACATTTAAAAATATTAAATGTATAAATATTATTTCTTGTAAATATAATTATTTCTAGCAAATATAAAATAATTGTATATTTTATTTTATATATACACACACACACACATACTTTTGAGCTTTGAACGTTTGGGTTGCGTAGACCTGTATGTTTGTCAAAGAGACATAATGAACGTTACCCCAGGGAGCAACATGCCCTCATACCAAATCAGCATGTTTGTCTAGAGATCCATAGGGAATGTGACTACACAATTTGCATTTTGATCAGTTGGAGCAATAAAGATATATAGCATGCATATATAAAACAGTCTGCTTTGAACCCTCAGAGTAATGGAGAAAGTTAAATGTCTCTTGCAGAAATGTATTTGGCCCTATGGTTAGACCTAAAAAGAAAATTCAAGTTTTCAGGAGAAAATCTTACTGCAGTGGTCAATACCATTTGTCAGCCAGTAGGTGGCAGTGGCACTCAGCTCTAGATTTTTAATGGGCATATTAATTCGTGAGAGCACTTAACAACAGCTATGAGGATGAGGTCTAAGCATGTTATTATCAGAGCAATTCATGTTTTGCTAAATACAACACAGCAATCATTGATTGTGACCTTGGCAATGGCACTTTCAGCATTTGCTTTCATCATCACTGTCAGATCCTTCTGGAAGAATATTCGACTAATGACCTTTAGCGGACTAAAGACAAGATAGCCCCCTGAGACAGCACTGCACTATAGGGACTCATGCATAATCTAACCATCTGTTTGCTGAAGCACCTGGAGCAGACTCAGGACATGACAGCAAGAAACAGAGCCTGACTTTGCAAAGGTGATCAGAGACACCAAGAGAGTTTCAGAGACACTGAGACTGACCTCCTTGACAATTGTCAGCTTGTTGTGTTTGGCTGAATAATGGCCGCATGAATCTAACACTTGAGAAATGAGGTCATGACACTCGTGTTTGTCATTGAGATGAGGTCATCTGGTCCACAGCCTTCTTGTTTAGTTGTCTGCATTAAACCTGAGAATTATAATGTTTATTTTGAGAAAGTGAGTGTTAGAAAAGATGCATTCAGATTTCAGATTGGAGAGATAGCTGTTCTTTTTTAACTGTTAATAAACAACACATGTTTTTAAAGATAGAAACATATTTAGCCTTTGTCCATTAAAATTTGACCATGTTGAAAACGATCATGATTTTTTAAAAACCATTATAGAAGATTTTCTGTGTCCCAGTGCATGTGGTTACATTTGTCATTTAAATCTATGCTGATCTGCACTTTCTTTGAACCCCCCCGCAAACCCTCTCCGATTCCACTGGTGCATAACTTAACAGCAGGACGTTTTCTAACCTGAATAACAGGACAGAGCACACAGAATCGCTGCACATCCTATAGTGTCTCACACACTGGATCATTCGTGTTCATCATTAACATGTACTGATTTATGATTTCTTTATATTTTAAGGCTCAGGTCAATGATATTTAATATAAGATCATCAAATAAATTCATTCTTAGATTCATCAAGGATGCATTAACTTGATTAAAAGTGACACCAAAGACATTTATAATGTTAAAAAAGATTCCTATTTTTCAAATTTACATTTTACATTTAGTCATTTAGCAGACGCTTTTCTCCAAAGCGACTTACAAATGAGAGTCAAATAAATGCTGTTCTTTCGAACATTGTGTTCATCAAATAATCCTGAAGAAAAAAATTATCATGGTTTCCACAAAAATATTAAGCATTACAACTGTTTAATGATGCTGAAAATTCATCTTTTCCATCACAGGAATAAATTACATTTTAAAATATGTTAAATAGAAAACAGTTATTATAAATTGCAATAATATTTTTACTGTGTTTTTCATCAAATAAGTGCAGCATATGAGACTTCTTGCAAAAAAATGAAAAAATCTTACCAACCCCAAACTTTTAAACACATTTTTGTTTATGTATTGTTGTTATTTTCTAATTTGTTGCACAGATACCATATACATTGTGGGGGAAAAAAGTTAAATTATTAATTTTACTACTATAGCTTATATGGAGTCATTATTGCATTATTCAGTACTCTAGGTAGGCATGTGAATGTTAATTTAAACAGCTCTCATAGGAGATTAAAACATGTTTAATTAAATTAAATACATTTTGACAACAGATACCAGGTATCTGTTGCTGCTCAAATAAACAAGCTTCTCCAAAATTGTCAACACAATGCTGATAACTTGATGCAGTGCTGTGTTTTTTAAGGTTGAGATATGTTGTCAACAGAGATCCCTCTTTAGGGAGCATAAATAGCTTTAGCTTTCGGTGTGTTTGCAGTAGAAATGCCCTCTACCTTACTGCATTTTTGTAAGTTACAGCTAAAAGACAATGGCACCACAAACCAAACCTTCATGCTAAAAAAAATTATCTAAAGCTCCTCTTCGCACCTTTAATAACAGATGTCCTCTTATCAAGTACAGATAGGCGTCTTTTGTGTATTATATAATTAGAGTTCTAACAAACATTCCTTACCAAATTAGAATGAATACAATAGCGGTCTTGTTAAACACAAATAGCTTAGTTTTTCTTTTAAAAACTGTATTCATGAAAACAAACAAACAAAAAGATTCTGTAGAAGTGTTGTGATGTCTCTCTTCCTCTCATCATCCGTGCCATGAAACAGTCCCCATCAGTACTCAGTAGAGCACTGTTTTCCACATCATGAGTTCAGTATGTAACTGGCCCTGAACACAAGCCCCAATGGCTGTTCCTCAGTGCTCTCTTATGTAACTTGAAGGCTGCACTTGTTTTCATTCTCTGAGAGGACTTCTTTTTTTTTGTTGAGCAAATTGTATCTTTGAACCTAAATTGATGACTGTTCTGTCACATGAGGATTCGGTCCTTGTAAGCACAGGGTTGAAATAAGGCTACAATTATCTTATGCAAGTTAAATACTTGTAAACTGTAATTATACATTTCTGACACCAAATAGAATGTTTCAGAAAATATCTCTTTGCAGTTTAAGAGGAAAGATCTAAAGTCCAGATTCTGTTGCTTTAAATAAAAAGGTTCAAAAGAGCTGCAATCTTCAGACTGCAACACCCTTCGGAAAGAACACAGGATGTCACACCTAAGAACAAGGCTAGACTGGTGTAATAGGCCTGTCGGAAAGAGGTTAGGCTTTATTAGGTTAGCCAAAGGGGCAAGACCATATTACCTTGGCCAAACGTCTCCGAATGGCTCAGTGTGTCTCAGTGGAAAGATTACCAGGCTTTATTGGCTAGACACAACAATAATAATTAAAAAAACTAACTTAGGCCCCTTGAACGTATTACTTTGGATTTAAAAGATCTCATTCATGTGAGTTCAGCACAAGTTCAGTTCTATCTAAAGCCTTTGCAAATGTAGTGTGTTATGTTGCCAAAGCCACGTACTGTGAAAATGCTACCCAAAATGGACCTAGAGTAATGTGGTGTTTCTCATAATTTCTTCCCACTTTAATGATGGGCCTGTGCAAAACCACAGCTTGGAGCAAGTACTGTACACGTGACAGTCCGTCCGAGCAGATGTTCATAACACTTACCTGATGCACTAAAAGCTTTAACTTTCATTGTATTGACCAAAAAAAAACAACTTTTGTTTTCCACAGAAGAAAGAAAGTCATAGTTTGATTGACATGAGAATTACCAGTATTTCTCACCCATCTCTTCTGGACATTTAGTTTTGTAAGCATGAATTGCTTTCTCAGAAGTATTTTTAATTTTTTTAAAAATGATGACAGAATTTTCTTTTTTTTTTTTGGTGAACTATCTCTTTAAATTTTAGGTTCACGAGTTCACACTTACAAATAAGTCAGGTATATTAATTGGTAAACGTATTTGGCGTGCTGTCCGGGGAGAGGGCTCCGAGCTCGGTAATCGGCCCGAACACAGAGTACCCCCCCCCCCCCCCCTTTTAGATTATATGAAGTAACCCAGAGAGTGTGAGGAGACGGGGTGGTGGAGGGATTCTGGAGACTGTCGAGGATCCTTGGGTGAGTTTGACTGTGATTATATACAGGCCTGAACTCATGCCGTTTGGATAGATACATTGATTACAGATTGTTAACAGCTGGTTGAGATGACGTAATGATTAAGATGATGTAATGATTGGGTAGCTTATTTGACTTGTTCCTCCCGAACTACGTTAATAAAACATAATTTAAACATTGATCTCCTTATTCTGGCTGGTTGTATACACATTTTTTGTACATCTACTATATGTAGGCTATAATTGATGTAACTTCACTGAAAATATTTCTATCATGACAGCTCTTTGAAGAGCTTAGCAAAGACTTGCTGCTGCCAATAAATGAAAGTGAAGTATAGCCCATACTCGGAATTTGTGCTCTGCATTACACCCATCCAAGTGCACACACACAGCAGTGAGTATTGTACACACACACACACAGCAGTGAGTATTGAATACACACACGCACCGTGTACACACACCCGGGGCAGTGGGCAGCCACTTTTGCTGCGGTGCCCAGGGAGCGATTGGGGGTTAGGTGCCTTGCTTAAGGCACCTTAGTTGTGGGTAATGAGAGTCCCCCCACCTACATTTCCTGCCGTACTGAGACTCAAACCTGCGACCTTCGGGTTACAAGTCCGACTCTCTAACCATTAGGCCCCATAATTGCCCTTATGGTTACATACACAGAACATGTACATACCCATACACGGCTGACATTGCAGTGAGCACAAATAGCATATATGAAATTATGCCTAGCAAGTCTACACAGGTGGAGCTGGGGAAGGCAGAGGATTTCCGAGGAACTTTTAAAGCACGCTGCAAAATGCTACAGCAAACACTGACCAACTATTTACATGTTGAGTAGCAAGCTCTTGCAGATGCAACAGAAACCAATCAGCTTGTGTAGTTAACTAGTAATTGTCAGCAGGTTGTGTTAAGGACCTATCAGCCTGTGCCATCTAGAGTTTCATGAAAGAACTTGGTAAATAAAACATAAAATGTAGATGAAATACATAGTTTCAGTAATTTCTTTTCCATATCATTCCACAAAGGCCATATGTGTTTTTTACAAGCAACATCTGCTGAATATTGTCACTGCAGCCAAGAATGAAGCTTACAATCTATTGATTTTTACATTAGTCATATAGAAGAGAGGTCACCATGCATTATTCATTACTCTGAATCAGTTATAACTAAAACTAAAACCATAAAAAATCACATTACTTGAAAATAAAATAAACATTACCTGAAATAAAATATAAAACTTTAAATTTAGTTATTTTAATTTTGCCAAAGCACCATTTCTCATTTTCATTTAGCTTGATGTACTAAAATAACAAACTAAAACTGAAATAAAAAGTAATAAATATGTTATACATATAAAAAAAAATTAAAAAAATGACAAAAGTGCAATAATTTTATTAAAACTTAAAACTAAAATTAAATACAAAATTAAAAAAACTAAAATTATACTAAAATAACACTGCTCTGAATGTTGAAGGCCATGTGAGTTTCCAAATAAACAAAAGCAATGCTTATTCTGTCTATCCACTCCACTGGCCTCTTGTCTGTGCTCCTATCTGCTTGTGCGCATGTGTGTTTGCGTGGCCCAGTGCATACACTAACCTTGAATGTGCCAGGCCTTAGCGTGCCTGGAAGCTCAGATCTATCTTTAGCTATTGCTGGATTGTTTTCATAGTGGCTTCCACCTCCTCCTCTTCTACTATCCCATCTCCTCACTACTCGCTCCTTCCACTGCTCACTGCAACTGTTACTGGGCAGATTAGTTGAAGCCTAGTTCTGAGAAGCACATGCCACATGTTTTTGTATGAGAATGAATGACTGTGCACTCAGATGGCCTTGATCTCAGGCAGAAGGGAGTTGTCAGCTGGAGGCAGTGCACTGACGCCTCTCCACGGCCTCAGCCCCCGCACATGCATGCTTATGTGGTAACACGAGCTCCACTTAAGTGAGATTCTTATGAGTGTATCTGCATGTGCTGGAGAGGAGACAGAGTTTATGTGCATGTGCCATTGATCTCTACTTGTTGGGAGTTTAACAAACAGGGGAAATGTCCTGCTTTAAAGGGATAGTTCACCCAAAAATGAAAATGTGATGTTTATCTGCTTTCCCCCAGGGCATCCAAGATGTAGGTGACTTTGTTTCTTCAGTAGAACACAAATGATGATTTTTAACTCCAACCGTTGCCTTCTGTCAGTCGTATAATGCATGGCAATGGGAACTCCATCTATAAGAGTCAAAAAAACATGCACAGACAAATCCAAATTAAACCCTGCGGCTTGTGACGACACATTGATGTTCTAAGAAACCGAACAGTATTTATATAATTTTTTACCTCTAATACACCACTGTGTCCAACTGCTTTGGCATTCCGGTTGGTAAGGTCTGAAAACATACTCTGATGACGGAAGTGATCTCTCGCATGTATATGTCTATGAGTGCGAGACATCACTTCCGGCATCAGAGTGCCTCACACACCGGATGTGCAAGGCAGTTGGGCATAGGGGTGTATTAGAGTTGGAATATTATATAAATACTGTTCGGTTTCTTGCACAAACCGATCGTTTCGTGTCTTAGGACATCAATGTGTCGTCACGAGCCGCAGGGTTTAATTTGGATTTGTCTGTGCATGTTTTTTTTACTCTTATAGATGGAATTCCCATTGACATGCATTATAAGACTGACAGACAGCAACAGTTGGAGTTAAAAATCATCATTTGTGTTCTACTGTAGAAACAAATTCACCTACATCTTGGATGCCCTGGGGGTAAACAGATTAACATAAAATTTTCATCTTTGGGTGAACTATCCCTTTAACTTCAGATTTTATTCTGAGTACAATATTTTACTCTATCTATCTATCTATCTATCTATCTATCTATCTATCTATCTATCTAGTAATGATGGTTTGTGCCATTTCTAAGAAGTTATTGGAGTAACAAGTATACTATGGTTCTATAAATAAGGAGTTAATATTAAATAAAGGCCCGTTCACACCAAGATCGATAACGATTAAATACTATTAAATCGATAAATAAAAGATAACTATTAGGTTCACACCAGCGTATGATAACGTTTAGTTTCGCAGTTGTCATCTGCTGCTTTAAATGCTCAAGTTCCTACGAGCAGGATGGATTCTGATTGGCTGTCAATGTTTTTATTGCTCACCAGCTGAAAAAAAAATCATTCTGAAAGTGATTCCAATAATATTGTTTTTTTTTTCCATTGTCATTATTGTTGTGGTGTGGACTCTGCTATTGTTTTACATTTAGAATGATTTTTAGAATGATATCTTTATCGTTATAGTTTTTGTCCTTGGTGTGAACTTACATTTTAGACACAATATTGCTCAAGTCAAGGAAGATAGTTCCAAACAAAGTCACAGTGAACACAGTAGTGGTGTTTTGTTTCTGAATAATTCAGCATTTTTGAACGAATTGGTTGAGGGAATGAATTAATGATTAATTCATAAATATAGCTACTGGAATCGTTCGTAAATGAACCAGCGTTTTTAAACAAACTGAGTCAGTGAATGATTCAATGACTCCTTCATAGAGACAGTCTGTGCATCCAAAAATCGCTTACTGGAAGGTATTACATTTAATTAAGAACTTACTTCACAGCAGAGTCCTGCGTGGTTCCTGTTTGATAAAAATCCGCACCCGGCCCCGCAGTTATTAACAGAACCCCGACCCGTTATCCGACAGCAGCACTAATTTTATTCCATACCTGACCCAACACGTTTCACATAAAAAAAACTCCTACATGAGGTAGACATATATAATTTTCTCATGTAGCCTATCTAACAGGCCCAGAAAGTAAATACTGAAAATACTGAGCCAGTATCACTACAATGTAAACAGCATAGGAGACTGACATAAAATAGAAGAAATTGTTGAATAAAGTTATTTTTGTTTGTTTTTTTGCACACACAAAAATTATTATTGTCGCTTCATGTCTTTACTACCTTTCTGGGCCTTGAAAGTGGTAATAGCATTGCAGTCTATCAGAGGACAAAAATCTCACAAATTTCCTTAAAACATATCTTCATTTCTGTTCCAAAGATGAATGAAGATCTTACAGGTTTGGAACAACATGATGATGAGTAATTAATGAATTTGAATTTTTGGGTGAACTAACCCTTTAAAAGTTTTCAGACAGATCGTGAACACAAATAAGCATGGGACCATTTGAAATCCGCTGTCAAATACTGAACTGAATCGAAATAGTCTTGATTATTGGACCCTCAAGTCCGTCTGTGCCTTCTGCCCGTCCGACCCTCACCGTACCCGACACGTAAATATAATTCCACCCGTTACATCAAATATAAGCGGGTTACCCGTCGGGTACCTGCCCACGTGCAGGACTCTACTTCACAGCCATTAAAAAAAGTATGTTCTATAATGTATGTAGAATTAATGAAATCTGAATGTACTACATCCGATATGGTGTCATTGGCATGTGACTTAAGGTTTCAGTTCTGTTGTTTCACTGATATTCACAAATCCTCTTATGTGGCCTCATGGGATGGTAAAGTAGATGAGCACTTTGGAATTTCAGTCACCCGGCAACTTTTCATCTGTTTTATGAATACTACGAATTCTGACATACTACTCTTTTCAAGTAGTTTTTCGCCTTCTATTTAGAAGTGAAGTAGGCATATTCAGATGCACTAGTTCCTGAATGTTTTAGCATTTTTGAACAAATCGGTTAAATGTGTCACTTGATAGATAGCTAGATTTAATGCATGCTGTTTAATAACTGTGTTATTAAACTGTGTTTAATAAAATGTTGACAAAACCATTAACTGTGTGAGATTGTTATAGAGAAAACTGCCATTGTTTGTAATATTTCTGATTATTCCACCCCACACACTACAAGGCCTCCTCTTCCTGTAGGCAGACTGGCCGCCCTCACATTACTTTTGGATGCAACACTAGTCCAGAAGAACATTATGCATGTGTAGTCATTCCATACTATACTTCAAAAGTACAAGATTGTCTCATTGCAACTCAATTTATCTTTCTACTTGAAGGGGGGAGTGGAGGAATTTTATCTATTAGAAGATTAACATTGTCTGTTCAGGGTGTATCTCCTCCCTCTTGCATGTGATCACTTAACCTTGCAATGGAAGATCAAGTGAGGACATAAAAACTTTTCTGCCAAACTAGACGCTGGCATGGTTTCTAACAGCGGTTAGCCTTACTCTGTACCCCACAGTGCGTTCCAGAGGACAGATCAGGGTCAGACTTCAGCTATTGAGACAGGTGGACAGTAGAGGTTACTCATCCACAGCAATGTCAGTGTGTTAGGAGAGATCATATGCATGGGTTTTAATGTATGCACTGATTTGCATTTGCATGCAAATGAGTACATGGTAATGTATAGATTAGTTCTAAACCCTTAAGTGTATTTTCATCCAATCATTATACGGGTAAGTAAGTGCACATAGATCTCTTTATTTAGGGCTATAGTGTTTTAAAGAAAAACACCAACCTTGACTCTTTAAATTATTCAGCATAAGAAAAATCTTTGCTGATCGCTGAGAAAACAAGTGAGGGAAGCTTTTGAGAGTTTGTGTGTGTGTGTGTGTGTGTGTGTTTAACCAACCCCTACACCACCACCCTTTTTTTCCTCTGCAATGCAGTAAAGTGTGTGAATCTGCCTGGGGAGTAGAGCTGCAAGCTCCGGTGCTGCTACTTTGTATCATCCATTTGCTCTCTCTTTTCCTCTCCTGTGCCATACAACTGAGCTATTTACATCCATAAATCCTCACACTCCCCATCGTCCTTTAAAGTCACCTCTCTGACAGCTCTGTTCCCCTCGACTGCTGCCTCGAAATTGAGTGCTGTCAAGCTCCCCTCACGTCTTTGCTTTGTGTTTGCCTGTCCATCTGTGCAGACCATCTCATATAGATTTACTCTTTTGAAATCACATACATTGAAATGGATGGCATGTCCTGATTGTACTTTGATAGTCTGAGTCTGTGATTACAGGGTTTTTTTCAGATTCTGTGCTGCACCAATTAGCTCAGGTGCTGCATACATTAATGCTGACCCACATATCGCAAAGTGGGAATTGTGGGACGCGGGAGGCAGAGAGTACAGTGCTCAACACATTCCTAAAACAGTGTGTCATAATGTTGCATGATACTTTTACGTCGTAATTGCATGATACTTAGGGAAAATATTATGACCACATAGAATGGAAATGCAATATGCTTAGTATACTTACTATATTTAATATACTTAGAATTGTCACCTAATGACACCTAATGATTCACTAAAGAACTTTTCAGTGAACAGTTCTTGAAGGAACCATTTTTTTGTGTGTGTGAAGAATAGTTTAATAATCTCAAGAAGCTTTTTTAACTATAAAGAAACTTGTACAATGGAAAGGTTCCATGTGTGTTAAAAGTTCTTCAACCATTGATGCCAGTAAAGAACCTTTACTTTTAAAAGTGTTGAGTAGCCTATATTTACTTTGTCTTGTTTAGCAATCATACACTTTTCAGCTAGAAACTGAAAACACATAATTGGTGCCCAATAAATAATTAATATAACAAAACTACAACCCGAATTCTGGAAATGTTGGGACGTTTTTTAAATTTGAATAAAATGAAAACTAAAAGACTTTCAAATCACATGAGCCAATATTGTATTCACAACAGAACATAGATAACATAACAAATGTTTAAATGGAGAAATTTTACACTTTTATTCACTAAATGAGCTCAATGACCTGCTACAGGTCTCAAAAAGTTGGCATATGTAACATGATTAGCTATAAAAGTGATGTCATAGAGAGGTCAAGATGGGCAGAGCTGTGAAGGAGTACATAAAAAGATTGTGGAATACTTTAAAAACAATGTTCCTCAACATCAAATTGCAAAGGCTTTGCAAATCTCATCATCTAAAGTGCAAAACATCATCAAAAGTTTCAGAGAAACTGGAGAAATCTCTGTGCATAAGGGACAAGTCTGAAGACCTTTATTGGATGCCCGTGGTCTTCGGGTCCTCAGACAACACTGCATCACTCATCGGCATGATTGTGTCAATGACATTACTAAATGGGCTCAGGAATACTTCCAGAAACCACTGTCGGTAAACACAATCCACCGTGCCATCTGCAGATGCCAACTAAAGCTCTATCATGCAAAAAGGAAGCCATGTGTGAACATGGTCCAGAAGCGCCGTCGTGTCCTGTGGGCCAAGGCTCATTTAAAATGGACTGTTTCAAAGTGGAAAAGTGTTCTATGGTCAGACGAGCACATCATTAAACGAAAGATGACCACAAACTCTTCAGCAGCTGGAAACCCATATCAGGCAAGAATGGGACCAAATTCCAACACAGAAACTCCAGAAACTCATAACCTCAATGCCCAGATGTCTTCAAACTGTTTTGAAAAGAAGAGGAGATGCTACACCATGGTAAACAAGCCCCCGTCCCAACTATTTTGAGACCTGTTGCAGGCATCAAATTTGAATTTAGCTCATTTTGTGCATAATATTGTAAAATTTCTCAGTTTAAACATGTTATGTTATCTATGTTCTATTGTGAATAAAATATTGTCTCATGTGATTTGAAAGTCTTTTAGTTTTCATTTTATTCCAATTTTTAAAAAAAACGTCCCACCGTTTCCAGAATTCGGGTTGTACAAGCAATTGTTCTTTATAACTTTTATTGTGAATAAAGATGGGCTAAAATGCAACTTATTTTAAATTGAATGTTTGAAACTGGCCACTGGGGACAAATTAAATGTCTCATTTATTCTAGCAATACTAGTGAGTTTTCATGGTGGCTCAGTGGGTTTAATGAGACGGAAATGGAATGAGTGCAAACAGTAGACCAGAATCAAAGCTTTTGCTGCTAGTATTAGCAATTAGCCACTCTAAAATACAGCAAAACCATTAGCTTATCCTGTTATTTGCATGATTTACTCTATTCTCCTCATAGCCATAGTTCTATTGTAAATTAATTGTAGCTCTTGACCTCTGTTTCCACATGATTGAGAATTGCTTAGCCACCCTCTCTTAAATAAGACCACAGAAATGCCAAATACAAGCAATCATTCTTGTCTATTTTTAGAGTTCAAGATGACAGTCATAGTAAAATTTGGTGAAGGGGCCATCTTTTCTGTATTATATTTATATTCAAACAAATTAAGTTTCCATCTCTCACCTGTGTTCTGAAGAAGTTTAGTGAGTATGCATGCGTGTGTCTTCATTGCTTGTGATTAAACTTTAAACATACTGATCCTCTCCAAACAAACCCTAGTGATGTTTATGCACATGTCGGTTACTTACTTGCATTAAGTGCTGTTTCCAAGAAGATGAGTGAGTTTGTCCCCAAACATGGTATTAAGCAGTACCAGCAAGGAGTCTGGCTGGTCATCAGTTCTAACGTATGAGGCAATGGAAAAGTAATGCTGTCATCTCTGGCTGCATGCTTTTTATTATTCTCTCACATTTTTTAATACCATTTAGCTGTCTGTTATAATTCATGGATCATACTGAGCATATTCATTGGGCATTTAAGGTTATTTTACAGCAACGAATACACACATTTTTGAAACCCATAAGAGTGGAATAGAAGGATGTCCATTCACCTTTCTGAACTTGAGCTGATGACCGCTCTGAAAGAACGAGTTCAGAAAATAATCAACCGAGCGAGCACAAGCCAGAAAATAATTGTCCGGGAAAGCTTGTGATGAACCGGGTAGGAACAGGGATAAACAAAAGCGTCTTTATGGAGGTGTCCATTTAGGGGCTGTGGAGTGAATACCCAATCTGATTTGCATGGGTTCCTCTCAACAATCATGAGAGGAACCCATGATTGGCTCCCAGCCCTGGGCTCAAAGCTGACCCACACACAGCGCATGATTAACAGCTACCTGAACTCTCACCTGCAGTGCCCGCCAGCTGCCAGCTGCCAGCATGAAGACTATTTTCCCTGTCACGCATTAGGGTAGAATGGCTTCTTAAAATAGGGCAATTGTTTTCTAAAATAAAGTGTGTGGGTGCCGTGAAAAGCCAAGAGTGTTGTGGACCTCATATATGTTTGCACAAAAGTCTTAGGAGGAAATGTTTTAACATTGTTGTTTATTTACAGATGCTGTCTCTTTTGTTTTAGCATCTGAAAGTATTCAAATCAAGTAACAAAATTAGTTGAGCTGAACTCAAACATTGCATCATAATTTGATGTGTTTGAACTGGTAAGAATGACATTGAGAAGGCCCACTTTAGACACATTTAGTGCCTAGCTAAACTTGTTTACAGCTGATTAATGAATAAAATACTTTCAAATGAATAAAATTAATAATAATTTAATAATTAATTAATTAATAATTAATTATTCTATTAATAATATTCAATGAATATCTTTAATAACAATAAAAATAATGGTATCTGTCAGAGTTCTGTTTCATTGTGTTGTTCATGTATTTCTGTTTTCAGTGTTTCCGTTCAAGGGAATCAGTGGTTCGGAGTGTGTATCAAACTGCCAAAGTCACGTGAACCATTGAAATTTCGAAACACTTATGACGTAACAAAGCCTCGTTTACTGAAATCACATGACTTTGGCAGTTTGATACACACTGATTCGAAACAAAAGATTCGTAAAGCTTCAAAGCTTCATGAAGCAGTGTTTTGAAATTACCCATCACTAGATATTGTTGAATAAAGTTATTATTTTGTTTTTCTGACTCACAAAAAGTATTCTCGTCGCTTCATAACATTAAGGTTGAACCACTGTAGTCACATGAACTGTTTTAAAAATGTCTTTAGTAGCTTTCTGGGCGTTTGAAAGCGTAAATATAACTTGCTGTCAATGGAGGCCTCACTGAGCCATCGGATTTGATCAAAGATATCGTAATTTTTTGTTCCGAAGATGAATGAAGTTCTTACGGGTGTGGAACGACATGAGGGTGAGTAATTAATGACAGAATTTTCATTTTTGGGTAAACTAACCCTTTCACTTTAGCTTCCTGTTTGTTACTATGGTTCCTAATTATGTTCACCTGTTTCTCATTTATTTCCTTTGTTTACTCATATGTATAGCCTATATAATCCCTGTGATTGTTCTCAGTGATCATTATTAGAAGTATTTCGCTTGGCTTACCTGCATCATGCATCGCTTGACAACCACCATATACGTGACAGGAAACACTTTACAATAAGGTCCGATTGGTTAACGTTAGTTAATGAATATCACATTAACTAATAATGAATAATACATTTGTTACAACATTTATCATTGTTACCCTTATTTAATTAAAAATTACAGCTGTTTTCTGTTAGTTCATGTGAGTTAAGGTCTATAAAATAATATTAACAGCTACAACATTTGATTTAAATTTTTGTAGATGCTGAACTAAGATTAATAAATGCTTCAGACATATTATTTTTCATTGTTAGTTTAAAGGTGATGATACACGGGGCAACTTTTTGAGCAATGTTGCTGGGCAATGTTGCCGTCAACGGGCAACCTGATGAGACACGGGGCAACTAATTAGGGCAACAGACAGTTGGCAGCAACTAATCAGAGAGGAGCAAATCTATTGCCAACTCAATAAATACTTTATTATAAACACTTGTTAGGCACTTTATTTCAACTTTTCAAATATTTTCTTCATTTTTATTAAAAATAAATGCCTTTCCGATCTGATTTGTGACAGGAAAAGAGAGAAGAGCGAGTTCAGCAAAAGGCGGATTCGAATCCGCGTCGATCGCATCAAAAGATATTCAAATGTCAAACGCCCTACAGCCTACGCTACTACAGACGCCAAAAATGTTTGGTCTTTTCAGTATCAATCATCAACATATCATTCAATGGCTTCATTACAGCATACACACATTACTTCGGACAGTTGTTGGTATTTTAAGCAATATATGAGGTAAATTCCCTGTTTTGGGTTGACGCATGACAACTTACTAGCGTAAAAAGATAAAAGTTCACACTCCTTTTCTCCGCTCCACTGCCGCTGAGAGGCCGCCATCTTGTTTGAATTTTTTCTGAAATCTCCGAACCGGTCACGTGATCGGCTGCTAACATTCTGATTGGAGGATCTCAAAAAATTGCCCACGACCGATCTAACTTATCCAGATATATATTTGTTGCTCATTCTCAGTGGGAAAGTGCCCAAGCAACGTTGCTCGGCAACATTGCTCAAAAAGTTGCCCCGTGTATCATCACCTTAAGTTAACTAATGTAGTTAACTAATGTTAACAAATGGAAACTTATTGTAAAGTGTTACCAAAATCTTGATTTAAAATATTATTTAAATGAATGAATAAAACACTTTTTTTTGCACGTGCCACAACTGTTCAGTGAATTTGCCTTATTCTTTTTTGGGAGTTGGTCTAGCTTTCATATGAACACATACTGATGAGATTTCTAATGCTAAATCAGAGATGTTCTCTGTTAAACTAGTGAAGAGGACTTCTTTTGTTACCAAGTGAGTCGTTTACTACATGAGCTCCCACACTCACGTGGGCTTCACTTCACACGTGCGTTCCTTTCTCTCACACCATGACCCCACTCACTACTCTCCATGGCTGGTTGAGCAATAATGATACTAGAATACTGTATAGCAAAACGAGTTGTGAGATGGAATGCTGGTCTGGAGCAGGAGGGGTGTCCTGCTGTACAACAAAAGTGTCAGCACCAGCGTGCATTCTGCCAGAGGCAGCGCAAGGGAGTGAGAGATCACCCACCCACACTAAAAACTGCTTTACTATCAGAAAGCAAACAGTGGGTGGTGAGAGAAGAGCCCTGAGTGTGGGTAGGCAGGGTATTGATGGAGTGATATAAGAGATTTTGATCTGTTGAGAAATAATAGTATGGTACAAAAAACATGAATTTTGCTGCATCTGCAAACATGCTTAAACAATGCAAAAGATAACAACAGTGAGAATAGCCTATACAGCAGAGCTCACAAATGCCTAACTAGATTAACTTTTGCACATTGGGTTTTTAGTAGGAGTGGGAATAGAATAGTATTAATGATTTTATTAATGAATTAATGTTGTTACTTTAGAAGTGTTATAAATGTGTACAAAAATGTGATGTGATATATTTAATTGATTGTTTAGAAAACATCACTAATAAAATTCATAATGCATCTTTAACCACACATTGTCATATGCAGTAAATGTTAACCAGTAACAGTCTCTCAAGGTGTATATGTCAAAACAAAAGAACTGGCATGTAAGAGTCCTTAGTTTGGGAATCGGACTATGTTAACGGCACTCTATGATGCAGTAAAAGAACTGGTTCAGTAGAGTCATTCATTCTGGAATCGGATGGCACCGATCACACTGCATATTTTGAATTTATTAAAAGAACCAACTCATAAGATTCATTCGTTGGGAACTGGACAATGCCAGTTGTGCTGAATGTATTTTATTCAGTAAAAGAACTGGCTCATAAGAGTAATTTGTTTGGAAATCAGACTTCTCTGGTCACACTGTATGTTTATAATTCACTTAAAAAACAAAATGGCTCATAAGAGGAATTAGGCTTGACATTACATTTTTTGCTCACCAGCTACTGTGCCGAGTGGTTTCCAAAGTTACTAGCCACTAAGAATTTTCACTGGCCACAATTTTGACATCAATACCAATTTAATACTATCTCATAATTTGGCAGCAGGTATATTAGGCTGCTGTCACTTTAAGACCTGATGCACAAATCCATTATACAGTTACCGTATAATGGATCCATTACCGGCATTTTGACATTATTTTGTGTGTACTTGACTGTTTAAACACAATAAGACAGCGAAAACTAACTCAAAGTGGCTTTATGTGCGCGCACTTTGAGTGTGAGGAATGAGTAAAATTATGCACAACACGTTCAATCCCATGCCAAAATTCAAGCCCTGTGACACCAACAATATTCATACGGAGCAAATGAAACAAGTGAGTGGAGGAAGGCGGGTTTGTGTGTCAACTCCCTGTCGGAGAGATGAGAGAGAGAAAGTGCAGCTGGTATCATGTATCAGTTCTGCAGAAAATTTGTATTGAAAATGTTTCAAAGTCAATATGTATCGAAAAATCTATATTTTTATTATTTCAGATGCCTTACTGAAAAATGTATATTATATATACAATTCAACCCATCAAAGTGGCTAGTAGGAGTGGCTGCATTACACGCCACTGCTGAAGTCCACGGGTGTTAATGTCAATCCCTGGTTGTGCCACTGAAAAGTAGTGCAGGAAATTTACATTCAGTATGGTGCTTTGTCCACATCGGCAGAAGAATGCACATGCGGTCCTGCTAACGGAAATGGACAGAATTCTGTTCCAGTATTTTTTTAATGGAACTGGTTCTAAATAAAATTTAGTTTTCTGTCATAACATTTATAGGGAATATTTCCTCTCTTTTTTTCTCAAAATAGGCAGAGCTGCACTACATTTATTAGTACTCTGGGATGTTTAAAGCACTTGAAGCTTCAGACATGCTGACTCTGCTGTTGTCGTCAAAATTGAGTCTGGTACATTAACTTAATGAAAGTAAATGAAAACTCATTGACCTATCTTGCAGAAGACATACTGTATAGGTTGTACTACAGATCTGCTTATAAAACCTGCTCTGCACCCTGTACTCCCGGCATTTGTTTGTCCTCACTGTTCTAAGACTTTCTTTTAATTTTAATGTGATTTCTTAATCCAAATTTTTCAAGATCCTAAAACTTTATTTTCAAATTCCCGGATTTCCAATGTACCGAAAGAGAGGCAGATCAATTCTCAATCGCTCTTAGCAACCACAACACTTCAATACATAAATCAGCTGTTGAGTTTAGCAGTAGATCAGATGCTGCTGCATTAAATCCCCAAGAGCTGTCTGGCCAGATGGGATACTGGGATAATCCTGGTACAGGATCACTAGACCTCAGAGAAAAGACTGTTGATAAACACATAAAAACTGTTTTTCCTGCCTGTGCACCACACTGGCATTACAAAACGCCTTTCCAATATTTAGGATTAACATGTCTAGGATTTTAAAGCAATGCAGACACAAAGAGTATACACCAACACTATGCATTCTTAAAATGGTCAAAATGTAAAATGATGAAATTGCAGTGGGAATTAAATTGTCTTAATCTTACGTGTCGAATGTATCTAACCAATCCTTATTTGTTGGTTACAGGAGCAATTCTTATTATTTTAGATGTTAAGGTATTATTACATTAATGAGGTATGTTTTGAATGCTCAGAGGCCCATTGTTGAATTATGTGAAACCTTTGGCACAAGCATTTTGGTATTTATGTAAGGTAATAATTCCAGAGGGGCCTCCCGCCTAATGAATCACACTTACAAAACCAGGCAAGGCAACTAAGAACCATGTTGCATATGTTAACCTAAATAACATTTACTAGATATATAAAAAAAAAAAAACTGACATTTTCTGACATCTGACAAATCACTACAAGGTAATAGAGTACAAATTTTATCTAGTTATCACCATACTTTCCCCAGTTAATTAATCACAGTACATTAAAGGGCTAGTTCACACAAAAATGAAAATTCTGTCATCATTTACTCATGTCATTCCAAACCCGTAAGACATTTGTTCAACTTTGTAACAAATTAGAGAGATTTCTGTCTCTCCATTGACAGTCCATGCAACTACCACTTTGACGCTTCAAAAAGTACTTAAAAGTATCGTAAAACGTATCCATATGAATTAAGCGGTTTAGTCCACATTTTCTGAAATTCGACATTATCGCTTTACATGATGAACAGATTTAATTTAGGCTTTATTCACATATAAACATTCATCAATGCACACATCAGTTGTGGTAAACGGAAGCTCAAGCATGTTCAGACGTGCAATAACCAATGAGGTTTGTTCGTATATGTTCGCTGATCAATGTCTATATGTGAATAATACCGTAAAATAAATCTGTTCGTCATATAAAGCGATTCGTGTCTTCAGAAAATTTGAACTGAACTGTTCGATTCATATGGATTATTTTTACGATCTCTTTATGAAATTTTTGATGCGACAAAGCGGTAGTTGCGTGGACTGTCAATGGAGAGACAGAAATCTGTCAGATTTCATTTAAAATATCTTCATTTACAGGTTTGGAACGACATGTGACATGAGGGTGAGTAATTGATGTTTTTTTCTTTCATTTTTGGGTGAACTAACCCTTTAAGTCTAATGAAGAGATAGATGGCGAGCTCATTGAAACCCACTAAAACTCCACCCCATCTTTAAAGTCCAGTATGTTTCGATGGTTTCAGTGTGTTTTCCTCAACCTCCAAAGAGTGAAACTGCAGTGCAGTGTTTTCCCCAGCAAACCTTTTGAGTTGGGGTATAGATTTATGACCCATGCTATCTTGCCCTGGGACTCTGTTCGGTTCCCGACAATCCCACTCTGCAGGACACTTTCTCATCTCAGTCCCAGTGGCAGCTTTACGAGCCTGTGGAAAATAGTGCTGGCTAGAGAGATCGCCGCCTCCTGACAACAACGGTTAAACGATAAACACATTGCAACCCCCTAGTGTGAGGGGCAGTCTTACAAACATACTGCGCTGAATCTCTTCCAGACCCGTAAGGTGTCATTTAAGACAATATTGGATTTAGCAATATAGCATTTCGAGAATTTTGGAGATCGTAAGAGACACAGCAGCCATAAATACTCTATATCCCTTTCTGCCCCTTCTGTCACCCCCACATGAAATACATAGCCAGCCACAAAGGCAATTAAAAGGTCCTGTGCAGCTCTTTGAGGTCACCCATGGTTACACGCTCACAGTTGCTGAGGTGACAAATAAGAACGTCTGGGCCGTTTGATTTGCCAGCTCTTCCACAGAAGGGGCTCCCTGAGCACCTATGTGCTCTTTTTTGTGATGTGTGAAATTACAGCAGGATTGAGGCCAAAATTGCATCCCAGGATGGCAGCTTTTGATGTTATTGTCCTCTAATCTAGCCCAGATATAAAAAAGAAAGCTCATTCACAGCTGCACATTTGATGTATACTGTAAGAGTTACTGTTGTTTTGTGTGTACGTTTAATTTATGGAGCTTTTTTCTATCCTAGATCAAAATAAATGAGGAAAAAGCGTGATACAGTGACTGTGGGGAAACACTCCATGATGGAAGTGACATGATTTGAAACATGCACCTGCCATCTTGTGATTCCCCTTCTTAATCTTTTAATAATCCCAGAGGCTTCCCCTGCCTTACTTGGGTCCATGTCAACACAGTGACAGATCATTTTGCCAACATTTAGATCCTTATTTTGTTAACTACAGTAGACACGGGAAATGCTTAAACAGCGACTTTTCAAATTGACATTCCATTGGATATAGATTATAAAGGGCCATTTGTTGAGATGTTTGGGAGTTTTAAGTCTAAGCCCCTATAAATAGTTAGAAGGGGCCAAAATCCCCTAGTTATTAATAGTTATTAGTCTAGTTATTAATAACCACAATTAAAATATCTACCCACAGTGCTCTACACCACAGATATACACAGAAAGGCCTATTGTTCAAAAGTTTGTGGTTGGCAAGATTTTTTTAAGTTTGAAAATTAAAAAAACAGTGTCTTATGTACACATTAATTTGAAATGCAGTAAAAACAGTAGAAAATTATTCCAATTTAAAATAGCCATTTTCTATTTATTTATTTTTTTTAAATGTAATTTATTCCTGTGATAGCAAAGCTGAATTTTCAGAAAACATGCTGATTTGATGCTCAAGTAACATTTCTTATCATTATCAAGGTTGAAAATAGTTGTGATGCTTAATATTTTTCTGGAAACCGTGATACATTTTATTCAGGATTCTTCGATGAATGGAACATTAAAAAGAACAGTATTTAGATTTTTTTAACAGTCTTTTGATCAATTTAATGTATCCTTGCTAAATAAAAAGAATCAATTTCTTCTTTTAAAAATAAGAGAAAAATCCAATAGATTTTGGTTGTTTTAGAAAGAAAAAATTAAAGTATTGTGTTTTTTGCACTTTAAGTAAAAGCGATAAAGAAGTGACGTGGAATCACACATCCAGTGTGTATATTGGCAACAGACAATTTAGCTGATTTTATAAAAAAAAGTCATTTCAGTTTTGTAGGATTGTCCAAAGTAAACATAAGCCCCAGTTTAATAACGCTAACAGTGATCCAAGAAGCAGAAAAACATCAGATTATAACTGGCATCACTGTGAATAAACATATTTTTATGTGCTACCTTGTCATTGTCATTTTTTTTCTCCCCCTTTCCTAATTTTGGGCCCCTGGAAGCTTTGGTAATTTTGGTAAAAAACCATCTATAGAAAAAAGGCATCTGAAAAAAGATGGAAAATGTTATGTTCCAAACTACAATGCCACATGGAACAGCCTTTGAGTTATCTGCAACGCTGATAAAATTCCACCATGAAGGTCTGAAGCATGTTTACCCACAAAAGTTAAATGTTGACTGCAAAGTTGGCAGCTCAATAGTTTGGGTGAGGCTGGAAGCATGAGGCTGGAAATACTCCACAGGGCTTGTTTAGTGCATTATCAATGACCGTTCATCTCAATGTGACATCATGCGTGGCTGACCTGAGGGGACATGAACAATTTAGAATGGTCTGGAACAGCTCTTTGTTACATAACGCTTTTCAGATGCTTTTTAAGGACAACGTCCAAGTTTTTTTTACAAGACTCAAATCCACTTCATTGTAGTAAAATATTTAGACAAACATTTACATAAGAAAATCCGGCTCGTCAGAGAGGATTAGTGTTTGTCTTAAGCTGAAGAGGACAATGCCAATTCTTAATTAACCAGCTCAGCAGGATGACTTGCCTCATTCTTAAGATAACATCGAGAGAACCAGTTAAGTGAAATGCCACTGAAACCAGGTCTCTCACGACATTTGTCCTCGTCTTCAGAGCTCCACCCGTGTGATACTCATGATGTATTGATAGCCAGAGGTCGTCGATCAGAAACCTTGACAAGCATCTGTTTTCTGAGGTGGAGTGGAAGCAGGGTGTAGAGATCAATAAAATCTTTAACATTTACCTTGGTGGTGTCCCTTTCAGCAAAGCAGATGCATATTGGATATTGATGGATGAATTTCAGTCTATTTTTGTCCATTGTTTGGAAAAGTAGGTACTATTACACTGTAAAAAATATTTTCACGATTTTTAACATTTTTTCTTTTGCCAAATCAACTTCAATAATTAATGTGGTTCAGATACATCATATTTTGAGTTTCTGTTTATTAAACCAATCGCCTTCATTGTATTAACTCAAATTTTTCATTTCAGTGAACTCAAAATTTGAAGGCAACCAGGTAACAATTATTTTTTACAGTATACTGAAATATAACACTAACTTTAATTAACACATATATTGTTTTCAAAAACACACAAGTTATATAGTATAACAAATATTTTAATCCTAAACAAATTATCAAAATGGCAAGTTACATGTCATCCTGCCACAGACCCAGAAGTCTTATTACATTACCACATTCACTGATCTTATAAATCATCCCTGTTTCAGTCTCCTCACCATAAACCCAGAGCACCAATTAATCCAATCAGAGCAAAGCAGCTGCTTTACTAGGAAGTTGATAGCAAAGTAAATAGATTTGTCTGTCTGTGCAATGATGGGGGTCGGGACATCTAAAAACCATTTGCCCTCTTAAAACACTTCAAACCTTAAAATTAGAGTAGATTTACATTAAAAGCGCTGCAGCATTTTGCATCACTGTCAATTTTGTATGCCTATCTCTCTATATCCTACATATATCTTACTTTGGCTGTTTAATAAATTGTTATCTTTGTATAATGTGTCAGCAAATGTGATATAACGCTGCTTCCGCCCGTTTCCGAATTAGGCTATAACATCAAGGTTACATCAAACAATGTTCTTTCAGCATCAATGCATTTCCTGTGGGACACTCTCCCTGAACACTGATGACATCATCATGAGCGCCTGCTCTATTAATACTTTAATAGAAGCTGTTTTCTGTTTCATCACAGTGAATTAAAACCTAGTAGGCTATCTATCCATCTATCTATCTAATAAATAATACATGTTTTAATAATAAATTATAATAAAGATTAGCATTTATTTCAGCAAAGACTATACAGCCTCAGGAATAAAAGATATGGCTTCTGAAGCACTGACTGTGTCAAAGTCAACTATAATTTATTAATTCTACAGCATTACAAAAACTATTTACAGCATGTAAAAACAAACAGGAATTCCAACTAAAATGTAGATCTGTGAATAGTGAATCTCAGTGATTCGCTTTGGACTTCAGTTTCACAACTAACATAGCGTGAACATGTATATGGCCTTTTATTATATCGGCGCTGGCAATCAACTCAACGTATGTGAAAAACGGATGCCTGAAGTCTGGTGAAAATCAATATTTAGCCAAGCGATGATTCAGTCTCTTTCTTGCTTGGAAAAAAGAAAGAAAAAAAGGCAAGGATGTAGGCTTAAATTCTGCTGATACTACAGCCTATTAATGCTATCACATATTCCTTCATTACAAAAGGGAGCTGCACAGCAATAACTCGGCATGGAAGAAAGCAGTTCAATACTGTGTGACACATAAAGGTCAAATCGGTTTTCTCCTGGCCACTGGGCCATCTGGAGCATTTTCTTCATTCAGGGATTTGCAAAAATCCTACAACAACAACTCAGGGTCCACGAGGCTGTCACAGTCAGCTCATCTTTTTTTCTTGCCGTGCTTAACCATTTTCTTTCGTTTGAGGATCATGTCATACAGTCTTTCCAAACCGAGCTGCAACCCTTGCCCGTCGACCGCACTGCACCCTTGCACGTGGTGTAGGGTGGAGGCACTCAGTTCGTGTACAGCCAAAACCTTCTCCACGTCACAAACAGGCAGTGCGACTGGAAGGTCCTGTTTGTTAGCTAACACCAGCACTGGTACTCCTTGGTTTTCTGACGTACGAGTAATCTTGTGCAACTCCACCTTAGCCTCCTCCATGCGCTCCGCCTCCGTGGAGTCCACCACAAAGACCATGCCGTCTGTGCGCCGCGTGTAGGACTTCCACAAAGGTCGGAGCTTCTCCTGACCACCCACATCCCACACCTGAAAGGTAATGGCACGGCCATTTCCAACCGGAACTTTAATCTTCTCAGTGTTAAATCCCTTGGTTGGGATAGTTTCAACAAATTCCTTCAGCTTCAGTCTGTAGAGAAGCGAGGTTTTGCCCGCAGAGTCCAAACCAATGACCACAACGTGGAGGGACTGGAAGTTAGGCAGGAACGGTGTGTTGGGGGCAATCTCTGTCAACTGGTTTCCCATGGCAACTTGGTTTTCTCACCCTCTTGTAAGGAGAAACAGATTCGTCTAAGTGTTTGGCATTTGCACCTACTTCAAAGGTACTGCAGGCAGACAGAAGTGCTGTAGGATCGCCGGCACCGTGTGGAACCTAATTAAAGAAAAACAAAAGCTGATTATCATCACCGATATGGAAGTTATTTACAACTTCACCAGATATGCCTTCAAGGAAAGGCAAATAAAATACAAACCGGCTGCAACGTTTTAGGAGTTACTAAATAAAATGTTAAAGTAATGAAAAAGTATTTGGTTATATACAAACAAAAAAAACCTTTAAATTAAATTACCAAAAAGGCTTTGGTTTTATATTCACAATAACTCACTGTAAGTCTCTTTAGTAACAAATAAGTTAATTGTAGGTAAAGATTGAGCTGTCTAGAGGTTGCTCTCAATGCTTGCCGGACCTAATCCTCTTAACAGTCTAAACAGAAATAGATTTCTTTAAAAAAAATTTAAATTAAAATAAGCCATTATAATTTCCAGCAAACAACCGTGATTTATTATTACATTTACGCATATGGTTTAAATGGAAATTATGTGTAGGCTATGCCAGCGTCTAAGTAATATTACAACTACTGTCAAATGTACGAAAGCTGGGTCATTTAAAGTTTAAAATAGTAAAATCCTATTAGAAACGACTTTAAAAATCATTAAAAAGGTTACAGACTACAACATAAAATCAACATCTCTGTCGAGCAAATTCAGCAGATACTTGAGACCGAAATCCGCAGTGTAGCGAAAACCTCGCTTGTAAAACGAAGCTGTTTAATCTTTGTCAAAATGTACTACACTTACCTAATAGGTGTCTATCTTGTAACAGGCAGCTTTTCCATTTCTCACTTTAAAAACATAGTCGACCAGTTCTCCGAGCGACTCAAAACAATGATCCTTTTCCAGAGTCCCTCTTCCCTCCGATAGCAGTGACCTCAGAGATGAAAGTGGAGCCGAGCGCGCAAGATGCAGAACAACAATCCCCGCATGTGACGTCACGTGAACCCCTCATTCCTCCCTCGCGACTCCCTCTAGCGTTTGATTGTTCTGCGTCTTGTATCGAATGTCAAGTCGTGTTTGTTTTCTACCCAAACAGCACCTCTCTGTGGCGAGCCTGAGGCATCGAAACTACCAAGTAGTAGATCTTGTATCTTATTTTTGCTGTGCATGAGTGCGAATTATGAAGGGTTCCCCCGGCCTAAATATTATCTAAGAAAAAGGTTATTCTATCAAATGTATTTATCACAATACGCTAGCGAACAGAATGTAGTAACCAAGAGCTGCTCAGAAAGTAGGCCTACATCTACAAAACTCTAAAAAAAATATATATATATATATATAGTTTTTATTGATTTGCATATCATAGGCTACATTAAAAAAGTAGTTAGTGTTTTGTTTAAAATATTTAACAACTAAGCCAGGGTTCCATAATTTTAACCCACATGAAAAAAATATATATATTATAGTAATTTATAGTGTGCTATATAGTGTTTTTGAACCATATTATAGTTAAGTACTTGAATTAATTTGTTGTGGTAATTGCTGTGGTAATATAACAACTATATAAACAAATTACTTTACCCAATACTGTACTTAGTTTTCTACAACTATATGGTATATTATACTACAATACACAATTTACTGCAGTACAAACTAACGTATACTACAGTATTTGTTACAGTTTATCAGTTCACAGTATGCTGTAGCATTCATTAACAAAGTGTTGTAAATACTATAACATATACAGTACTACAATTTTCTATAGTATGGTTCAAAAACACTATAGTATTTACTATAGTATTTTTTCATAAAATAATTAGACACTGTAAAAGGCTGTGATCTAAATGTTGTTACAAGCAAAATGTCTATAATAGACCTTTTCAATCAACTCTGCAAATTTTAAGAGGGTTTTAGTGTGTTTTTATTTTCTAATAGTACTTAATTATGGTACACAATAAGATATCAATGAGAAAAAAAATTACTTGTGTTGTTTTTCCTGCTTAAAATTGGACATTTAAACAATATCAATAAACATTTTTATAAATGTTTAATTTATTTATTTTTTATAAGTTTGTTGCCTCAATGGAAAAAATTAAACATTTGGTATTTTCATGTAGAAAAATAAATATATTTATTGAAAACATCCATTTCTTTAACTAGACACTTGAACAAACAAACGTATCCAGTTTTTAATGTATTAAAAGTTTCATATTTAATAAAAAGTAACATTTTATATCCAGCTGTTGCCCTCAGGCAACATTGTACCATAGTGGAACACAAATATTACCAAACCATCATGTTATCATATCCATCTTCTCTCTCACCCTCACTCTCTCCCTGGCGGGTTGTCACTATGATCTTCCTCATCACAGTATGACCCCTCATCATCACCCTCATCAACTGGTTGTGCTACTTGTTTTTTATACTTTTTTGAAGGGCTATGGAAAATGTGCAGATCATAATATATGCAGATATAGTATATTCTTATGTGCATTACAAAATCATGTGAAAATGCAAATATATTTAGATAATTCTAACTCTTTTACTTACAAATATAATACATTTGTATTCAAACCTATTATGCCTGTATGGCCTTATGCGATTCCATTATGGTACAATGTTGCTTTGAGGCAACACACAGTTTTTTGTTATTTTCTCTAAAACATTTGATGATATATAATGTAAAGTTCTTGAAAATACTTCTGTACTTGCCAGTGAAGGTGACTCTTTTGTGGGATACAAACAAGTGAAAAAAGCACTTTTCATTGGAGAAAATATGGAGCCATGTGCACGTGCTGAAACATGACACAAAATGGACCCCTGTTGGTCATGTTTTGGTCTTTTTTGCACTTTTATTGATTAGTATTTGAGTTATTCTGTCCTGAGATACGTCTGATCAATCGGTTGGTGCCTTATTTTATTAAAAACAAACTAAAATAGACCATGTTGCCTGGAGGCAACACCGTACCATAGAGGGTTAATAAACAATTAAATTGACAACGCGCTACAAACGTAAGTGTGGCGTCAGCAAGTTGAAAGCGATTGCTGAAAGTTGCTAGGAAACCAACAAGCCGTCCAAAAAGGACGTAGAGTTGTCCGGTGTGGACTGGACATATCTGCAGAACAACAGAACTTGGTAAATTGTGTCTACTGCTCTGCAAATCTGCTTTTCTTGTCAGTTTTTAGAATGAATATTGTTTATTGTCGTTTGTCTTATTCTAGAACATATTATTGCATGTTTTTGCTCTCACTTGTGATGTAACGGTATCGGGCTGGCACAGGATGAATGGCAAAGGACTAAATACGCTACAAATCTAAAACGGCAACGACTTGTCACATTATGAATATTTTATTTTTGTTTACCTCATTGCGTTCACTGCTAACTCAGCTTTGTCCTGTTGTGTCAACATTTATGAGCAGCTAAGAAATCAGTTCAGTGTTTATTTCTTTATGAGCGTGTCATGACAAAGGAAACATCTCACCATGTGGGTTTGAATTTCATTAATCAGGAAACGGTCTCACGTTACAGGCCAGCTTGTGGTGTAACATGTCAGCAATGCACTGGGAGGCCCGCCGCCGTCAGCAAGTGCTGGATCGCAGATTATCTGCCTCAGTCAAGCAGGTTCCCATGTTAACAGTATACCTTTGGACTCTTATTAATATATAAAAAAGGTAATATAGGTTAAATAATACATCTAAATAATATGGGATTTTATTTCTTTTTCAAGGAAGACAAGCAAGGTAAAAGGAAAGAGCATTCTGAAGCACATATGACACCTTGTAAGCCTGCAGGGTCTCTAGGTAAAGCTGCTCATAATAACAAGTCAAACATCAGAACACTCAAGAGTTCTCCATTGTTTGCATGCCATTAAGAACAAAGAGTCACCACTTTAGAGGTGACTGAATTTGAATGATCAAAATACAAAATTAACTACGACATAACATAAGATACATTGAATCTTAATGCAGTCAGTGTAAACATATTTGTTTTCTTCAGAGGTTGACGAGCAATGCAGTTGCAAGTGTCATGCCAAAATGAAAAGATACACGGTGAGTACTGCAAACTTGTTTAACCTATTCCTATATAATGTAGCAGTAAGATTCAACAGATCGTGTGGTTAGATATTATCTATTTATATTTTTTACCTTTACATAAAGACAATTTGGCTTTAGAACCATTTTATGTTGTCCAGCCCTTGTATGTGTATAATTTCACAGTGATTATTTAAAGAATTTATAAGGTGGAAATGATCCAGAAAAAAGCAGCATCTACATAAGATGTGTGCTTGATTTGCTTCAGTCCTTGCAGTACTCCCAGCAATGGTGAAGATGAAGGCCAGACTACTGGACAGTACCAACTCCACATATTAAGGTGTATTTTATAGGAAACCAGACTTTATTGTTCTTTCATAATGCTAATTAAAACAGAACTGGGTGTTTAACAATTCTGATTAGATGCATAATTTGCTCAAGAATTCTCAACAAGTAAAATTTCAATTTAATGTGCAAATTCGTGTTGTGCAAATTTTATAACATGTTTATATTATGTAAACACTAATAAATCAACGAGCAAGAAAAGTAGTCTAAATTAGCAACACATATTCATTATTCCAGTGATGTTTGTATTGTATTATATGTTACTGTCATTATAATCAAAACCCATTTAAATGGACTGTAGTAAACTACAGCATAAAACGGCAATCCTGTTTAAAGCATCCTACTTAGATTTGTATATCATCAACATTCATGTCCATAGATTGGCAATGGTTTAGTCTGAAAGCAGAGGGAAGTGATGAGGCATAGTGGAATTCACTCCACAGTCAATATACTCATAGGCATCTGTAGACATCTCCTCTGAATGGGACAGGTAGGAGACTTTGATGTTTAATCTGTAGAGAACACAAGGAATTTTACATTAATTACTAAATATGAATTGAACTGAATTTATATAACCAAAAATTGACACGTAGCATGCATAGTTTAAGAAAATGATCAATGACTGAGATTTAATTTCTTCAAAAATATTAAGCAGCGCAATATTATATAATAATAAATGTTATATGAGCACAAAATCAGCATTTTTGACATGATTTGTGAAGGACCATGTGACTGAAGACTGGAGTAATGGCTGCTAAATTTCAGCTTTGCCTTCATAGGAATAAATTAAATTTTACAATATAATAAAACAGAAAATAGTTGTTTTACATTGTATCACAATATTACTGTTTCACTGTATTTATAATCAAATAAATGCAGCCTTGGTGAACATAAGAGACTTTGTTGAAAAGCAAAAGCTGACCTTAAAAGTTTGAACGGTAGTGTGTATATTTTACTATGGTTGTGTATTTTTTTTTTGGTCATGCACTTTATAACCTATAATATTTGAATATAAACCAAAGTCCACAAAGTTCACATCACTGAGAGTCAGCAAAAAAACTAACGTTGAGTTTGTGAAAAATCATTCATGGGTCACCGGTTGCTTGACCCAATTTTGAATGAATGAACATTTATATAGCGCTTTAGTTATGTACTACTGTACACCCAAAGTGCTCAATTATATGGGTGGTCTCTCCTCAACCACCACCAGTGTGCAGCATCCACTTGGATGATGCGACGGCATCCACAGAACAACGGCGCCAGTGCGCTCACCACACACCAGCTATAGGTGGAGAGAAGAGAGAGTGATCGAGCCAATTCAAAGGATGAGGATTATTAGGCCAAAATTTGACCAGGACACCAGGGGCCAGTTGTTCAAAAAGTTTAATCTGGATCAGAATTATCTGAATTTCGAAATCCCATATTTTGTTATCCAGGATCAGGTAATCCATCTTACTTTTGTGCTGTTTTTTCAAAGCAAAATTGGATTGGATCACCCTGATCCAGATACACACTTTTTCAGATTACCAAATCTGGATTACTAGTGCTCTATGGAGCCCCTAAAGGGACATGGTGATAGAAAGAATATGAGATGGGAAAAAACGCATTTCAATTCAGTTCAGCATAGCGTTCACCTGAGAAACTTTGCGTTCGCTCCAAAAGAACTTTAGCTTCATCTCTTATGATTGTGCCAATGTAGTTTACAGACAGTGATTAAAAAAAAAACACCTTGAATTAAATATATTATTTTTGTTTGATATTTACAGCTGTTTGTGGATTATTTTATGGCACCAAAATCTTTTTTTTACTTTACAGGTTACCAAAAGGCTAAATATTAAGCCTAATGTCTACTTCTAATTTATTACTTTAACAGTTAAACTAATCGAGAGCAAAATAAAAAATGTGTGTATTTATATTACATGATAAAAATGTTGTATTTTTTTTTACCAGTTTTAAAGTTATATTACATTTTTGTTCCTGAAATCCACCCTTCTGATGGGATCAGTATAATACAGATAATACAGTCAAAGGTATCCCAATCTTGCTAAAACATTTTGACCAAAACAAACTGATGATTTTATCCAGATCAAAACCAAGATTGGATTTTGTGATCTAATCTGATTTCAGAATCCTTTTTTTCTTTTGAACAACCCATTTTCAGGATTTGATCCAATCCGATAGCCGAAATCCGATCAGATTACTTTAGAACAACTGGCCCCAGGGTTTCACCCTTACTCTTTACAAGAAGTGCCTTAATGACCACAGAGAGTCAGAACCTTGTTTTAACGTCTCTTCCGAATGACGGTGATTGTTACAGTATAGTGTCCCCATCACTATACTAGGACCTCATGACACCTCTTCCAGCAGCAACCTGCTTATCCCAAGAGGTCTCCCATCCAGCTACTAACCAAGCTCAACCCTGCTTGGCTTCAGTGGGCAACCAATCTTGGGCTACAGGGTGATATGGCTGTGGCTTGACCAATTTTATTTATTTTTTTATTTTACTTGGTTTAACCACAGCAATCATTTGTGCCATGGCTTACAATACGGATGTTTACATGTTTATGTTTTTAGTTCAGGATGGTCTGAACTTGAAATAAAACTTGATCTCTATTACAAGGTACATATATATATATAATAGCTTGTGCTTGTCAGGTCTAAAACAGCAGATAGGGGGCCTCATAAATGTCCAAGTTCCCTTTAGAGGTTTGCCAAGTCCCCCTAGCGGTCCCCAGCCCCCATTTTTTAAGCAGAATGCTACCATAGAGGACTATTTTCCAATAAGGAAAATGTCAGGTACCCATCTGGACCCCCACTAAAGATAATCAACCCAAAAGTGAAGGGAAATAAAACATTTTGACATTTGTTTTGCATGCATAGTATATTTAGGTACTGAAACTAAAACTTACAACTGAGACTCCTTTCCTTTATAAAGCCTAAAATTGAACCTTAAGAGTAATCTTCATTTTAAATTTGGCCTTATATTGCAAGTCTAAGGCACATGAAAGTGCATATTGTTTATATATGTCCATGTACCTTGGAATGAGCTCTAGAGATCAGTTTTTGTTCCATGGAGCTCGTGTGAGCTGAGATATTGAGGTCTGTGTAACCAAAATTTGTTGTGGGCCATGACACAAACATGGTCACCTGTAGTTAAACCTAGTAAAATTAAAAAAAACTCAAAAAAAAAAGTTTATATGGTCAAGCAACCTCTATTGGACTGCTTGAGATGGACTGACCCTCATAAAATAAATGGATTAAGTGACTTAGTTATTGCCATTTGCAGACTACTGCTTGTCTCGAACATGATTTAACATTACATGTGGACTGAAATACAAGGCATTTGTTTGTATTTACAGTGAATAGATTTTAGAATGTTATACATTTACAAGGTATACCAGACATGAATTCAAATAATTATTTAACGGGCACCCTCCAAATCCCAGCCTTCAAAACATCAACCAACGCTGGCAACCATCGTTCACCGATTGTCAAATAGTATGCTAAGAGAAATGCATACTTGCTTAAAAATGTATACTTACTGCAAATGTAAGAATAAGGTGTGAATCTGAATGGCACGTGACTTGCAGTAATTACTGTAAAAGGAACAGACATTAGAAAGCATTTTTTAGATATATTTTGTGTATTTGTAAATTGTCATATACACTGTCATAAACATGATGTAATTTACACTGAGATTATAGTGGGAAACAATACATAATGATTAAAAGACCTTAATTGAGGTTTAGATATTGATTAAATCATTACTTACTTAAGGCCTGTGTCATCAATAACAATGTCGGCGATAACTTTAATCTGAAAGATGAAAGAAAGATGAATGAAATCCCTATCAGGATCAATGGAGGCTTTCAAGAAAGCTTATTTTTTTGCTAGATTCATTCATAATTTTTTTCCCAGGTTTCCAATGCCTTGAATAAGGCATCTGATTCTTTACATAATTCGCTTGAATAATAAAAGATTTTACCGTTTTTTGTGATCGAGGAGGAAGTATGGTGACACTGGGGTACTTGGCGTTGCCAACCACAGTCTCAAAAATCAGTGATTGCACACTAAGATTTTCAGCTTTGATACTGACAAAGTTTTGGTTGGTGAGGTTCATTTCGTGCTGAAGAATGGATAATACAGACATAGGATTACAAGCTTTATAAAAAAACTGCAATACAGTCATTTATGCATCAGATCACCTACCGTGACCACCATTTTAACTGTTTCTGGAGTAAAATAGACCATAGATGACTGTAGTTCCACAGGTGACATATCCATACTCCGTGGGAAGAGGAAAAACAGGATCAGCGAACAGATCAGGAGGCAAACCCCCACTGATATACACACATACAGTTTCCTGTGGGACATTAAATAATGTTGTAAATACATTTGAGAATATTAACATGATGTTATTAAAAATCGAAAAGAGAAAATAGCAGAACTACAGGCTGCCTGTCATAGTGATACTGACGTGTGGTGAGGCTTTAGCCTTTGGTCGCTGCAAGGAATGACTGCCACGAGTTGATTCTCCTGACCTGGAGAAGTCAAGGGTCAAGATAAGACAGAATAAGGGTGTCTTTAAAAGCCAAAACTGCCAAAGAAACTTTATTTGTAACCAAATGATAAAAAAAAATGAGTAAAAACACTGAAACCTGCCTCTCGGTATGCGTCCTGTGCCCTGGCAGGTAGGGCATGGATCTGATTGTCCTTCCCCATTTATACTGCCATAGTCCAACCATCTGGAAAGCCTCCGTTTCTCTCCATTTTTATTCGGGGACATAATGCTGTATTTCCAGAAGATATCAGGTCAAAACTAAAGACCTCCACCCTAAACAATAAGAGAGCTCCACTAAGGTTTGTCTGTTGGTATGTAGGTGCAAAATTGATGAGATAATCAACAGGCATACTCAAAGTATTTTTACAATTTTTACTTTAGGTTAGGGTGACAGTGATTGTATTGTTCTAGTTATACATTACAGTAACAATCCAAACTGTCTCCAAAACATCCACTCAAGGTCTCACTGTAAAACAGTAAAACATCCCGAAAAAAGCAATAAAGCTCCACAACAATAAAACTGCAAAAGATGTCAAAGATCATAATGGAACAAAGTTCCATAATTTGATTAAAGACCTTAAACGGCACAGTTCACGTGACCTTTGAGGAAACATTTGTGTACATAATTTTCATATACTAATATTTATACAAGTCAACATTCTTTCAATTTACATAATTTAACTTTGAATTAAAGTAAATAAAGTGGCATGGAAGAGTGCAAAGCAATAGTTCACAACCCAAATTACGTTACAAACAGTATCTATTGTGATTGTTTCGGATGTTGGTGGTCACTGACAACTTTCGAGTTTAGGAAAAAGAAACCAAATTTATGGCAACCGCTTCCAGCTGCAACGTTTTGTGAGGTAAATGCAATGAAATGTTGAACGATATTTAGAGTTGGCTATCTTATAATGCAAAACAGTCTGTTTAAGTCACCTGGACAGCATTTGACTCCGAGTCCGAAAGTGTCTTAGTAGGCAACTTTTATACGTTTCTGAACACAGCAGTAATGTGTAAGGTTAACAACGTTTTGAGAAAGATACAAGTACACAGACAACCTCACAATGTCGTACCAAATATGAGTTGCAAGATTAAGGCAAAAGACTGAATCATTTATATCAGTTTCCTTCCTACATCTTGTCGTGTCATCATAACATTATTAAATGTATTTATGACAAATCTTCAAAGCGCACTTTTCCACTTACCGTAAATTCATCTAAGCATTGTTTGATATCTGGATTTACTCGTTCCCCGCAGATTAATGTCATTCGTTGCGTAAATTATTGTAGACACCACATGCCACTTTCCTTCAAGACTCGCGAATGAACTTTCGAGTGCGCACTGCACAGCTACTTCCCTATTTTGGTCCTTCACACCTGTTTGGTGTCGCCATCTGGTGGTCATAATCGATAATACTGGTTGAGACTACAGCATTTTGTATATCATATATATTGGGATTATTATTATTTTGGAATTAGTGTCAAGACTTCTTAGAGATTTACAAAGAAAAATAAAATGTAAAAAATGTATTAAAAGAGAAGCGAAATTTTGAAAGGGATTTAAAAAAGGGTAGTACGGAACTGAATACACTAGCAGAGTTGATTCTCTATTGGGGTATGGTGGAGAATTGAAAAAAAAAAAAATCACACATCTAGTTATTTTAAGCAGAAATGGGAAAGAGAATTAGGGGAAGAAATTCCAAATAATATTATATTCATAATAATAGTATATATTAAAATTAATAATAATAGTATTTTGCTTGCAAGACACACATACATGTTCACAGAGATGGAAAGAGTTCACATGGAAAAACTCTAGTGCGTTTTCTCATAAAAGTAAACAATTATCCACACCACAACTATGCTGGAGGATGTGTGGACAGTCAATGTTCATGTATTCTAGATAAAATATTACCATTTTGGAACACGTTTTTGTTGGAGATGAAAAAAAAAAGATTTTCAGAAGTGAAACACCAAGAAATTTTACAATATTGTATCTTAGAAACATTACACACACCTTGTTGAGAAGAGATGTATATCTTGTTAATATATTAAGTGTAGCGTGTAGCATGTAAGAAGAGTATAAGCAGGACATCCCCTTTCTTGGAGAATGGATAGAAATTGTTAAATATACAATTGGCTTTTATTTTGAGACTTATAAGGATCTATTTGTAAAATACTGGAAGAAATGGATTGAGTACTGTAATGTAAACAATAATCAATGACTGTATATATGTGAATTGTTCTAAAACAGAATACATATCCCCTCCCCCGTTGTTTTTTTCCCTTTGATGCTGCATACAATATTTTATTGAAAAATCAATCAAAAAATAAAAAAAAGAACTGAAATGTATTGTTCAAATATTAAATACTTACTAAAATAATAAGTATTATATAATAACATATTTAAATCTCTGCACAAAAATCCCAAAGGATTCCTATTATATCTGCTGTGTACTTATTCCAGTACAACATACATTGTTCTGATTAACATTACACATTCCTGTAAAGCAAAATGAATCAAATACCAAAATATAATTTGACAATTAACAAAACTATCATTTAAAAAACAAAAACAAAACAAAGACACAAAACGTAGGGACTGGGGAATCTGTACTCAGTTCCTGCCTTGAAGGAGGAAGCTGACTAAAGCCATTACTATTTTAACCTTTAGAACATTCCATTGTTTCAGCATTTCAGATGTGTGTACATTAACCAAACATAGTTTTGCTGATTGGTGTGATTTAAACAATAGCAAGAAGACTCATGATCATGCAATGTGAATAAAACTCAAACACACTGATAACGATAATGGAATGTTTTTTATTCACTGTGCTGGACACAAAAAGCCATGTTGATAAGCCTTAAGTTCATAATAATACATTGCACATGAAAATGACAAATATGACCAAAATTGGTACCTAGCAAAATTATTGACCAATCAATCACTGGTTGAGTTAAGCACAACTGAAAAACTCATTGCACATTCCTATATGTCCGGCAGCCCAACACCTTAGTGTGACATGAATTAGTGTGATTTAAAATAAGATATACAAATATAGAGGTCACTTTGACAAATAACAAAATCAACACAAGCATTTCTTTTTATATCTTTCCTCTGAGAGGCAAAAGTGCTCGAACAAACGGAAACCCTCTGGGTATTGTCTCAAATTAGTCATCTCATCTAATCAAGCAGTACAAAAGATACCTGAAGCCTACCTAACAGCAGTCTATATGTGTTAGTAGGGCACACACACTGAATAAAGATAGCATTAAGACTGCTTAATAAACCTTATGTTGTTTCCCCATTCATAATGTCCTACAAACATGAAACTAAATTTGTACAATCAAGTAATTGCATCATTGCAGCTATTGTCAGTTATAGTGATATAGTTCTCTTTTTTCGAGAATCCAAACTATTTCTCTAAGAAAAGAACATCAGAGGCATTTCACCAAAATACTGCAACACGATGAAATCATTTACAATTCTTATACTTCACTGAGGTTGCCACGGTGCTTCCTAATGTCTTGAGATGTGCCATTCGCTGTCGGTCAACTGCACCAGCTCATTGACCACATCAAGCAAACTGTAGTGATGCTTCCTCAGCAACCTCTGATTGAGCGGCTGGTTACTGAAACCCATCTCCTGTAAAACAGCCATCATGGAGGCATCCTCGCAGGCTGGGTCAACGGCAGGACGCTGAAAGAGAACCAAACCAAAGTTACTATGTTAAAGGTCACTCACATGCCAAGTCCAGGGTTCAGAGATAACAAAGAATGCAAAAAAGCCACAATGAAGTATACAATGTATGGTGCAACTCTTGCATGGTGAAATAGTACACTAGTGTTCAAAATTTTGGGTTCAGTAAGATTTTATTTTATTTTTTTAAAGAAATGAAGACTTTTGTTCATCAAGGATGCATTAATTAATCAAAAGTCAGAGTAAACACTTAGAAAAAGATTTATATTTCAAATAAATGCAATTTATTTGAACTTTATATTCATCAAAAAATCCTATATATATAAAAAGTATCAGTTTCCACAAAATATTAAGCAAAGTTTTCAACAATGATAATAATAATAAAAAAATTTTACTTGAACACCAAATCAGCACATTAAAATGATTTCTAAAGGATTCTTTGGCAATTCAGCTTTGCCGTAACAGGAATAAATTACATTTCAAAATATATTAAAATAAAAAATTGTTATCTTAATTTGTAATAATATATCACAATATTACTGTTTTAACTGTATTTTTGATCAAATAAATCCAGCATTGGTGTCCGGAGCCCCTAAAGGGACAGGACATGGTGATGGAAAAAAATATGAGATGGAAGGAAAAATAATGTCAATGCTTTCACATTCTCTCGCAAAATATTTGCGTTCTCCCAAGAAACTCGTTTTGTGAGGGAACAAAGGTTTTGCGACCAAACGCAAAGATTTTCAGAGGAACGCAAAAGCACTGAAATATATTTTTTCCCTCTTATCTCATAATTTTTTTCTATCACCATGTCCCTTTAGGTGCTCCATATTGGTGAGCTTAAGATTATAAGACAACTTACGACCCCAAACTTTTGAACGGTAGTGTAATTGAAAGAAAAGTCAATATATGTTGACTGTTTATGTTCTGTTCTGATGTGTCGTGCACTGATGAGGAAAAATCTAACACCTGTGCCGGTGTGCTCTGGCCTGTAAAGAGTGCTTTATAAGCAGAGGCAGCCACAGAGAGAGCTCCCTTCACCAGCCCCTCTGTCAGACCACCGTGACGTGCCCTGCAGAATAAAAACAGGAACAGAAGGTCGTGTCATAACAGTCCAGTGCCAAAAAAACAAGAGGACTCGAGAGATTAACATGGATAAATCCATCATGAAACAAGACAACCAGTCAACAAAAAAAGAAAGCCAACATGATTAACATGCTTGACATGCCTATAGTTTGATTATTTAAAAGAATCTAAAAATGGTGTTATGTTAACCATACTGACAAAGAAAAAATGTGGTCAACCACAGGAAAACATTGTGTGCAGAGCTACTTCCTCTTCTGCTGCATTCAAACTTTCAGAGTTAGCAAAAGGTGGATTTAAAAATGACATTTATGTAGACATTCAAAACCTGATCTTTCTTTACATTTTCTTGAAATATATGCATCCTGAAATAATTATACAATTATAATGAGATATCTATAATACATGTAACAAAAATAACCTCGCTGTGTTGCTATACCTGAGATCCTGGGAGCCGCAGGTCTCAAAGGCACTAACAGGGGCCTCTGAATGAGCTGATCTGCAACCTAGGCCAAAGAAACAACACAATTCTGTCACAATTTTTTTAAAGATGGCTCAAAGCTACACAACTAGTTTAGCTTTGACAACAAATACAGTCTCTTACTCTTAGAGAGTGGGCTTGTATGGTCTACAGAACCAAATAAATATATGCCTAAAACAATAATAATATTAATTCATATTTATTAATTAAATAATTTGTACTTTGAGTATATTTTAAAATGGTATTGTTTTTCTTGGTGAACACTTCACACCTCACACTCAAACCTAAAAATGCTTGACACTAATTCCAAAATAATAATAATAATAAAAGTATGTTTGCATTTATTTTTTAACTTTTTATATATTTGTTTATGCATGTATATATATATATATATATATATATATATATATATATGAATAAATAATAAATAAATGCAAACATACTTTTATTATTATTTATTTTTATCTTATATATATATATATATTTCAGTCTATATATAGTATATATTAGTATACATACATATATGTTTATTTTTTTATTTATATTTATAATCTTTTGCAGATCAGTGTCAGGTTTCCATATTTTCCCCACAACTGCCACTATGTCTAGCTAGCAGATGAGAAAACTCACCACTTGAGTCATCCTCAGATTGGCATGATGCATTCTCTTCAGAGGCCCCTAGTCCTGACTCAAGATCATGAGATCTCACTGACCTGCAAAAGAATCATAAAGCATCATGAGATCTCACTGATCTGCAAAAGAATCATAAAGCATCATGAGATCTCACTGATGTGCAAAAGAATCATAAAGTGATTAAAACAAATGAAAGTCCATGCATAATAAACATTACATTCACTCTGCATTATTAATTAGTCAAAAAAGAATTAGAAAGTTCTCTAAATGTTTTTTAACCTGTGGGTTCGAAGAGATGGGGGTGGCAAGAGAGCTATGGATGGAGGTACCATCTCTGGAATCAGAGGTGGAGTGTCTAATATCTGAGAGGTGCACAGCATCCGGTTCAGGCTGTTTTGAAGGGCTGGAACAGGGGTGGGCTCCTCGATCTCTCCTTCAGCCGTGCTCGGGATTTGCGGTGCTTCTGGCTCGTTAACAAGAGGGACTGCAGGCTGGGACATTGCTGAGCTATACATCGATTCTCCCATGGGCCTGGAAGTATCGAAGCAGTCAGGCAGGATGACAATGTAGTCCTCAGATGAGGCAGAGGACACCTGGCTGCTCACCTCATCCCACTCTCCTGCTTCTTCCTCTTTATCTTGATCATTTTCATGTCCCTTGTGTTCCACTTCCTCTTCATTCTCCTCCTGTGCAGCTGGGTCGGTGTAGAGGTTTTCATTTGAGCCAATCAATGCCTCTGAAAAGACTATGAAAATAACCAAGTGTGAATTGAAAGAAGGTACAGTTCTAATAAGCATGCTTATTTTTAGCAAGCCAGAGTCTAAGGGCGCAGTGCATTTACAGTGACTTCAACACATTCTTATGTCTGTTTAAGCAACAGTGACAAAAAAACAAAAAAAAACAAAGGGAGAACATGCACACCTGGCATGACCGGTTCCTCTGTTATGACTGGCTTTGACACAGGTGCTGGAGCCTCAGGCCTGTTTATGATTGGCAAAGGTCTGTCATTCTTCACCTGTAACGATCTCTCCTGAAAGCGAGCAGGGTTATGAACTGCAAAATAATTAGGAGCAAAATTAACAAAATAATAGAGGCCTGTAAAATATCTATTGGGTAAATTAAAAGCTCTTTGAGCACTAATACATCAGACAGAAACTCACTGTCATGCCTCCTCAGGTTAGGCCGAGTCCTGCGTTGAGGTTTGCGTTCTGGTTCCTCCTCAAGAGTGAGAGAACGAATCACAGTCTCGCACACAAACTGAGTCCCACTGATGTCTTCATCTCCGTCCTCATTGCCTGGAACGTCCAGAAGCTCATTCTGTCTCTGAGGCTGCAACACTAACAGAGAACAAGCCACATCACTACCAACCTTTCTTGATCCAATCACATAGGCCTTGATTCACAAATGCCTTCAACAGATCTATACATCTGGTTGTAAAATGTAAAAAACTAAATGGAGGATATTTATCCTCCGAACACATTGTTTGTTCTACTAAGAAAAAATGTTTAGTGTCATTTATTTGCAAAATCCACTTTGTTTGATGAAATTCCGTTCAAAAGTTTGGTGTCAGTAAGATTTGTTTTTATGAAATTAATACTTTTAATTAAGCAAGGATGCATTAAATTGATTGAAAGTGACAGTAAAGACATTTGTAATGCTACAAAAGATTTATATTTCAAATAAATGCTAAAATTTCCATTAATCAAAGAATCCTAAAAAAAAAATTTCGACATTGAAAATAATAAGAAATGTTTCTTGAGCACTAAATCAGCATATTAGAATGATTTCTGAAGGATCATGTGACAAATCAGCTTTGCCATGACAGAATTAGATTTCAAAATATATTAAAATAGAAAACCGTTATTTCAAATGGTAATATTTTACAATATTACTGTTTTTACTGTATTTTTGAAATAAATACAGTCTTGCTGAGTCAAGTCAAGTCAAGTCACCTTTATTTATATAGCGCTTTTTACAATGCAGATTGTGTCAAAGCAGCTTTACATTGATAACTGGTACATAATTTTGGCTGCACAGCAGCTCTTAAAGAATAGTGTCAATGCAGGCAGATCAGAAGCACTGTTGATTAAATGTCAAGAATACTGTTGAATATCAAATGTCAAGTCAAATGTCAAGTGTCCCCAACTAAGCAAGCCAAAGGCGACAGTATAAGAGACTTCAAAAACATTTGAAAAATCTTACTGATCCCAAACTTTTGAATGTTAGTGTACGTGAATTACAGATTTGAGTATATAGGACCTATCCTGCTATTTAGAGAGAGATTATCTGTAGTGGTTGTTAGATGTAACTACAAATCAGCAATTCAAATTCCACATCAGATGCTCTAACCTTGAGTTTTTTTCCTGCCTGAACATCCAGCCTCGACTTTTCTTAGTCCTGTTCTGTGCTTTCCAAACAAGGGTCCATGATGAAGAGGTGGAGACACACAGGGGGTCATATCTGAGGAGATTACACAATTACTCCAAAAATGAGGCCAGACTAATTATGCACTTGACATTGAGGAACAGATTCTCCCTGAGGATATATTACATAATTGTAACCACAATGAGGCCTTACCAACTGGAGTGTTAGCTGGGACTTTCTCCAATTCTTGCACAATGTTTATATCCAGCAGCTCAAAGGACAACAGATCCTGGACAACAACAAGACTTTGGACATTAGATAGGCACACATCACTAAACAAGCATAAGATGTTTCTGTGTCCGACAACGTACATACCTGTGCCGTCAGTAAGTCGACAGAGGGGATGTAGTATTCTCTCCGGGAGCTGGTAGACACTTCACAATCTCTGGTGCCTGACCAAAACATGCCATCTTTCCCCATCAGACAGAGATCGGTCCTCTACAAGGGGAAGATTATGTATTTGATGACAATATCAGGAAATACAGTCAATACCGTTGCAACATATGGCCTTAAAAAGGCAATATTTGAAAAGGTACAATGGTTTAAAGTTGACTCACCAGTGATTTGCTGCAGTGGGCACTGAGTTTCTGCCCTGCGCTTGGCACCACTACAATGCTACACCACACTCTGGGCCCAAATTGCACTCCACAGTGTGCCAGGCGCCAGTGAGACGTGTAGGTGCCCTCCAGCAGTGGCGCCACAAACGCCACACTCACCACACCGACCTGACCTGGCTGCAGAAAGGGCACTGCCACCTCTTTTTGGTCCCGTGACCCCAGGGTCAGGTTGCCCCACATAAACTTCAACTGCAAAGACAAAAGCACACATGCAAAAGCAGCCCACACTTTTTTCTTTTTTTTCTCTCGACATATATGAACTTTTAGTGGGTTTTAAAAAGTACCTTGGTATCCGAAGTCCAGCTGATGTTGCCAGTGTTCCTCATCTTCCAGTACTTGATGAACTTGGTGCCTGGCTCCAGACAAGTGCCATCTGGTAGATTCTCATCCAGAAACAAGGCAGTCATTGTGGGCACCAAGGTGGAGCAGGAGACCTTGGGACCCCTGGTTTGAGTGCACAGAGGATCATCAGAATAGCTTTGTTTCAGCGTCTGTCTTTTTCTTGAAGCTCATATCAAAAAAGTATAAAAAGGACGTAATACATAAAGGCAGCGGGTGCATTTTGAGGTAGTTCCATCCACTTGCCAGCGATAACTCAACTATAACAGACAATGTGATAATCTTGATAATGATTGTTCTGGGCTGGGTAGGGAGGCCACCCAGCCCTGACCCCTCTCAGTGTGGCCCTTACTCTGGACTGGAAGTTTGAGGCTCTGGGCACAGGGCCGGAGCTGGGGCTGGTCCTGGGCCTAGAGTCGGGGCGGGAGCGGGGGCAAGGCCCGTGCTGGCGGTCCCATTGGATGCTCCACTCCACAGCAGACCTCTCTTCTCCAGCCTCAGCTTCTTCTTGATCTCCTTCACCTCGGCCTTCAGCTGCCTCCGCTCGGCTTTCAGCCGCTGCCTCTCCGCCTTACGCACCGTCCTGTCACCCCGCCTCAGAAACCTGAGAATGAGCCAAAATGAATCAAATTCAATTAGCAAGTATAATTATGTTGCTTAACAACCATTCAGGCTAAGCAGAAGATACACAACAAAATTCTGAGCACCAAGTATTTCATTTTGGCTTACCTGGGTTCTGGAGTAACTCCACGTTCAGGGACAGACAAAGGAGTCCTTGTTCTCTTTAGGTTGTGGCTGGGATCATGTTTATGACTACATGGCTCACATAAGATGCAAGATGGACAAACACTGCACATAAAAGGAGAGAAATGTTTTATATTGAGCATTACATTTGACATCTTGCTGTTGGGAAGATCTTCCTAACCCTATCCAGACAGCTGAATCTCTGACAATATTCAAGAAACAGCTGAAAACTCATCTCTTCCATGAGCACTTAAAGCACTTCCATGAGTTCACCCAAAAATGAAATTTCTGTCATTAAGTACTCACCCTCATGTTGTTCCACACCCGTAGGACCTTCATTGATTTTCGGAACACAAATTAAGTTATTTTTGATGAAATCAGAGGATATCTGATCCACACATAGGACAATGTCATTGCACCTTTTGACGTCCAGAAATGGTTAAAATAGTCAACGTGAGTACAGTGGTTCAACCTTAATGTTATGAAGAGACAAAAATACTTTTTGTGCGCAAAAACAAAACAAAAATAACAACTTTATTCAACAATTTGAACCATTGTCATACATAGAAAACTCAGTGAAGGCTTCCTTGTTTACATCCGAATGCCGGCTCATTATTCTCGTCGCTTCATAACATTAAGTCTGAACCACTGTAGTCACGTTGACTATTTTAATCATGTTTTTAACTACCTTTCTGGACGTCAAAAGGTGCAATGACGTTGCTGCCTATGTGTGGATCAGATACCCTCGGAATTTCATTAAAATATCTTAATTTGTGTTCCGAAGATGAACAAAGGTCTTACGGTTGTGCAATGACAAGAGGGTGAGTACTCAATGAGAGAAATTTCATTTTTGGGTGAACTAACCCTTTAAAGTCGGCATTAAACGGAAGCTGCGATAGTCTTTTCTTTATTGTGATGTATATATTGAAGTGAAATGGCTTCTTAGACAAAAAATAAATAAAAAATGTGGAGCAGGATTTGATTTTGTCCATTGGGAATTGACTGGATTATCGCCAGTAAACACATCAGAGAAATTGAGGGAAGTTATTTTGATGAAAGATTACGAGGGCACATGAATTTAAAAAAATAATTAAAAAATAAAAAATAATTAAAAAAAATAATGATGTGCACGGATGAATCATTTATAATAAATACTCTAATATTCCATAAAAAATAAATTGTCAGTTTTGATTTCTTTAACTGCATCCTGCTGGGGAAAAAATGTCTATACTTTCACTAGCATGTACTATTCTGAATGATGTTTGAAAGATGTTGTATTGCTAGCATTCTCATATTATTGCCAATTTAAAATTAATCTTTTATTGTATTCCTCATTTGTAAGTCACTTTTGATTAAAAGGTTAGTTCACCCAAAAATGAAAATAATGTCATTGATTACTCACCCTCATGCCGTTCCACACCCGTAAGACCTTCGTTCATCTTCGGAACACAAATTAAGATATTTTTGTTGAAATCCGAAGGCTCCGTGAGGCCTACATAGCCAGCAATGACATTTCCTCTCTCAAGATCCATTAATGTACTAAAAAAATATTTAAATCAGTTCATGTGAGTACAGTGGTTCAATATTAATATCATAAAGCGACAAGAATATTTTTGTGTGCACCAAAAAAAACAAAATAACGACTTATATAGTTATGGCTGATTTCAAAACACTGCTTTATTAAGCTTTGGAGTGTTATGAATCTTTTGTGTCGAATCATGATTCGGATCATGTGTCAAACTGCCAAACTGCTGAAATCATGTGACTGTGAGCTCTGAACCACTTATTCAACACAAAAGATTCATAACGCTCCGAAGCTTCATGAAGCAGTGTTTTGAAATCGGCCATCACTATATAAGTCGTTATTTTGTTTTTTTTTGGTGCACAAAAAATATTCTTGTCGCTTTATAATATTAATATTGAACCACTGTACTCACATGAACTGATTTAAATATGTTTTTAGTACCTTTATGGATCTTGAGAGAGGATGTGTCATTGCTGGCTATGCAGGCCTTACTGAGCCATCGAATTTCAACAAAAATATCTTAATTAATGTTCCGAAGATGAACAAAGGTCTTATGGGTGTGGAACGGCATGAAGGCAAGTAATAAAAGACATTATTTTCATTTTTGGGTGAACTAACCCTTTAAAGTGTCTGTTAAATGAATAAATAATAAACATCCTGTGATTCAGTTTCTCAAATAGTGTGTAATTAATAAATATTCTTGAAGAGAGTCATTAGTAAAACAAGTTTTAGGACATTCTCACCTGCACTGATATCCTCCCCCAGTGGCTGGTCCTTTGCAGCTACTGCAATTTGGAGTTGAACTAGAGGCCCTTAGCGTGGTGGAGCTTGTAGCTTTCTGAGTGCCGGAGGTGCTTGGCTCCTCTGCGGGAGGATCCAAGGCTCTGTGTGTGCAACACTGGCCAGAAAACTCACTGCACATCCTGTCCACCACCTCCCTTACCACTTGATCTTTGAACTGCAAGGTAGATTGAGAACACTTGCAAAAAATTTGGACCAGCTAAAGAAAAGACTTATGAAAGACCTATAAAATTATCAGTTTGACATTTTTTAAAGAAACAGTACCCTGTCCATGTAGGATTTGAACCACGCCGGTACTGCTTCTTCCTCGGTTTTCATCCCTTTGTTTTCTTTGGCCACAGCCTATTTAAAGAAAACAACAAAAACAGGTTTTCTCAGTCTGAAATGTTCTTGCACTGCAATAAGCCCAGTCCATTAGTATTCACAACATTTTGTTACAAGATATGCATGAACTAATAAACAGCTCACACTATAAAGATAGCATAGGTGTCAAACTCAAGGCCCACAGGCCAAATTCATTTCAAGTGGCCTACAAGTTCATTTCTGAAATGTACGCATGAAACGCCTCGGTTATCACTTCTCAGTTAACGCTTTTCATTTAGTGCTTTCCTTGTGATTATTAACCCTCTGATGCATATGATCACACCAGTGCCTTTACAACGTTAAGTGCGTGACATGATCTACTGCTACATTTCAATCTGCTTTTTAACTTTTTTTTTTTTTTTTTTTTNTTTTTTTTTTTTTTTTTCACATGTCCTTGGAAGCAGCAATAATCATACAGCGCTAAGTAACAGCTTGATGTGTCGCCATGGAAATAGGAATGCAGAGCTCAAATGTATAAACACGTGGAGTTAGTTATTATCATCAACCAAAGCGTAAACATTTTTTATAACTAAAAAAATGCTTATAGGCAGGAAATTAAACTGTAATATTGAACTTATAAAATGATCTGTATGCAGCACATACTTATGTTAATGTTTGCTACATACTATAAATAAATAGACACAACTCCCAAAATCACCAGAATTGAATGCTTTGGTGCTGTTTTGCAAAAAATGCTCTAGAAATGCCCCTGATAATAAGTAATGATACTAGTCTTAGATTTTCAATCAACCCTTTTGAAGGTACAGATAATGCTCACGTGGCCCAGGCAGAAATTGAGTTTGACACCCCTGGCACACAGTATGTTTTATTACAAGATCGCAAACTGCTTACTGTGTCCCGCTCGGGAGTCACCTGGGTCTCCTTGTCTGCCATCTTGACCCTTGCTCGATACGGTGGAGCTGGTCTAGGATCTATTTTTAGTTCCTTCAGCTCTGGCTTCACTGCACCACCCTCTGCCTGACCCTTCATCTTATAGACATTCATGTGTAGCTGATTGGCTTGCTTAAATGCACTCTAAATAAAAAATTAAAAAATGACATCTTGTTTAAAGCCTTTTTTAAATTTTTTTTGGATAATTATGATGATGACAGCAATCAAAGGCATACGGGTAACCCTTATAGGGTCTTTCGGGGTCTTTTTAGACCCCAAACGACGTTTGCTTAAATAAAAAAAAAGTTATCTTTTTCCAAACTACATGAAACTTTGTACAGTGGTTAACACTTTCTAGATCTACAAAAAAATAGAGCGATATCTTGTTTTTATGTTAGTGTAGAAAAAAAGTCACACTCAGGGTCTTTGGGGTCTCCAGAGACCGCAGGCAACAAAATGTAATTTTGTAATAAAATAATGAAATAAATGTAATTTTATTCTGTTTATTAATGTTTTTACTTCATATTGGTGCAGTTTTTGGAGGATTTATCATATCTTTTAAATGTATATAAATAAATAAATAAATAAATATTTTGTTGAATAGGTTTTTATACAAAAACAGCTTTTTATGTAAAATTAACTTTTATAAAAGACCCACATTAATAAATTTCATTCATGGGGATAACATGGATAACTTGACATGGTTTAGTGTAAGATTTTTGCCCATCTTTTGGAAAATGAAGTTTTAAAAGTAAAAAAATTATCACTTTTACCAGTAGACGGCTGCAGAGCTCCACTATTTGCTATTTGACTAACTGAAAGACATCTTTTCACAAGTATTTTTCAGTTGGATTTGTATCTACATATTATGAAATCACAATTATGACAATAAAAATTACTTTTTGTCAAAGTTTAGCATTTTTTTGTACTGAAAAAAAAAAAGGTTTTCAAATATGTTGATTTTGTCAATTTTCCAAGCGGGGTCTCATCATCATGTAACAACATTGAAAAACTGACTCCTGCACAAATGTGGAGTAAAAACATTAATAAACAGAGTAAAATTACACTTGTTTAAAAAAAAAAAAATGTAATTACATTTTGTTGTCTGGGGTCTCTGGAGGCCCCAAAGACCCTGAGTGTACACCCCAAACGACGGCACAAGGGTTAATACAGCATGGGCCTCAGTGGAGTAGACTGACTCATGCATCACAAAAATGACTGAATAAAATATTTATGTTCTTACCTTTAGAGCTTCTGTATATTCATCTGCGATATTGTCAAATAATAAAAACAATAATATTTCATATTTATTATGACATCAATATTGCAACACTACAGATAACATATTTTGTGAAAACCATTATTACACACCTTGACTGTTTATGCACACCTGTAAAACATAAATGGACAATGTCAATAGAACTACCTTTGAAATTAGAACAATAGTTTACTGAGTTTGTCAAACTTGTATGTTAAAAGGACAAGCCATCAATGTAACCTGTAAAACTATGAAATCAAAAATAAATTGAAAACTCGTTATTAAACTGTTATAATTTATTTACCTCCTCGTTGTCCTCGTCAAAATATTTTACTTGAAAATGGCTCAAGCCGAATGTAGTTTTAATCTAGAAGTTATAAAAAGGCATAAAGTCAGCTAACAATGTAAACAAACACCAACAAGAACCGCAGTTTTTTTAAGACATCGAAGAGTTACATGCAGATTAGCGTGAAAAACAATATCTTCCAACGTTACTCTTTATTTACAAGCCGTCATCTGATTTATGGCTGAACAGAAAGGTCAAGAGCAAATGACAGATATTGCTGCAATTTAGATCACTGAGATTTGTATAAAAGACCCAACTGAGATATATGTTGTGATACATCTGCTATGATAGGATTAAATGTTTTGACTGAAGGTTAAACGTATTATACTCCCGGTTGAGGTTTGTTTATGTAGGCCTCAGCTACGGCCTTCCAGGACCAAGAAATGTAAACGTCCCCACACAAACGCCACACAGCAAGGCTTAATGACTCCTTACCCAGGCCTCCACAGTCTCCCACTGTGCTTTGTTCGTGTCCAAGACTGGAAATTTCTTCACGTTGCCCCTAAAGTTCACTTTGACAGTGACGGGGAGGTTCATGACTGTGAGCCAGAGTCACTTGATACGTTTGATGCGGGGATATGATGCTCTAAAAATGCCCGTGGTGGTGTCAACACTGTGAGACTTGTCTTTTGCGTTCTTGTTTACATCGCTAGATTCGTACACGCCCCCAACACACGTCACAGGAAGTGTCTCACGTCCTGGTCCTAACTAAATATTTTTTTTTATTATTACCGAATATTATCATCAAACATATTTAAATAAACAGTGGAAGTATTTTATTGGTTAATATTGTAATTTAAATAAACAATATTTTTACAGACGAAAATGTGACGCACGCATGCACTTACGTCTTTCGAAGTCGCCGCGAACATAGATATGAATACATAGATACCGTTATAGCAATAGTTGCGCTGCTGATAACATTCTTACGTCGACGCGACCACTATATTTTATTGACTTGGTTTTGTCATGAATACCAGATGAGTATTCATTTTGATCAAAATGTATCAAAATAAAAATGAATGAAGATGAAATGTTCCCACACGACAGCGCTGATGTGTTTTCTATGTAGTTACATCTACGGTCTCGAAGCCTCTGCGTCATCTAGAAGCGCTCAAGTGCCTTGTGGCTGACAGCAGTTAGTGAGCCACACGGTTAGTTAATGCTTTTAGGACAATCCCTCATTTTTCTCATTTATTGAATTAATACGATGTCTTCGCTTCTTAAGGTGGACAATGAGATCAAGACAAAGGTAAATTTCTCACTGCTTACCTTATTTAAATAAGGAGCACTCAGATGAACTGTTTGTAAATGTTAGCTTGCGGCTAGCCGGCTTGCTCGTGAGTCACCTCGTGAGCGCGTTAGCTAACTTTTACACGCACATATGCTTGTAAAATCACTTCTGTTTTAAAAGGGAAAATACATATTGTGATAAAGTACATGCGGATTATATATTTCAAATCTTCATGGGGAAGCCAGAGCTCCCACATACGCGGTGGAGTCAGCGTGAACCGCGAGTGTGTGGATGAAGCGTGTTTTTAGCACAGCAGCATGTTGCTGCGGTAGAAATGCACAACTGCTTCAGTCCCGATTTTTGACATTACAGTCGTTGATTTATGTTAGCAAGGGATCACGGTGAAGATAACAAGTCATGGGATGGTGGGAATCGGCACGATTATATGCTACATGTTGACAACATTTAGCATCCTAAAATAGAAGGGCCGCCCGTTGTTTTATTTATTTATTTTTTAAGAGTGAATGACTTTTAACAGTTATTAAGATGATTTAATAGTTATATGTGAATATTTCTTGTCTTGCTAGGTTGACGCTTTCAGGGAACGAATTACAGCAGAGGTAAGGTACTGCACTTACCGAGAGTTTTATGTATGAACATTTCTTTTACAATTGGGCAGCTTACGGTTTAATTATTCAAAATTAGGCTGAGGATTTGGTTGCAAACTTTTTCCCGAAGAAATTGCTAGAATTGGACCAGTTTTTGAAGGTAAGTGTTCAATCATGGAATATGATGCATTCTTGAAATTCACTTCTTCAGATGTACTAAACAGCATTTTTATTGTCGTGTCTTTTTTAGGATCCCACAATTAATATCCGTGAGCTGAAAGAAATTCATTCAGAGATAAATCTGACGGTGCCAGACCCAATTCTACTTACAGACATCCATGATGGGCTTGAGGGGGTAAGAAGTCAAGTCTTCAAATAAAGGCCACTTTCAAATAAAATTTTCCTGATAATTTACTCACCCCCATGTCATCCTCATGTCTTTCTTTCTTCAGTCGAAAAGAAATTAAGGTTTTTGATTAAAACATTCCAGGATTATTCTCCTTATAGTGGACTTCAATGGTCTCCAAACGGTTGAAGGTCAAAATGACAGTTTCAGTGCAGCTTCAAAGGGCTTTAAACGATACCAGACGAGGAATAAGGGTCTTATCTAGCAAAACGATCTGTCATTTTAAAAAACAAAACAAATGTATATGCTTTATAAACACAAACGATCACCTTGCAAGTGCTTCCACTTTCCGTATTCTTCAAAACGTTTACGCTGTATATCCTACGCCTGCCTTATTCAACTTACGGAACGAACGCGGCGCCAGTTCCGTTTTTTTCTGTAAGTCGAATAGGGAAGGCGTAGGACATACAGCGTAAGCTTTTTTTGAAGAATACGGAAAGCGGTCTGGCAGAAGCACTTGCAAGGCGATCATTTGTGTTTAAAAAGCATATACAGTTGTATTTTATTGTAAGAAAATGACAGATCGTTTTGCTAGATAAGACCCTTATTCCTCGTCTGGTATCGTTTAAAGCCCTTTGAAGCTGCTCTAAAACTAATTTTGACCTTCAACCGTTTGAGACCATTGAAGTCCACTATAAGGAGAATAATCCTGGAATGTTTTCATCAAAAACCTTAATTTCCTTTCAACTAAAGAAAGAAGGACATGAACATCTTGGATGATATGGGGGTGAGTAAATTATCAGGAAATTTTCATTCAGAAGTGAACTAATCCTTTAATTCATCAGTCAAAAAGCATTTCAAGTTGAAAGAGTGATATAAAGTCGCTGAACTGGATACAAAAAAAAATTGGCAGCAGCTATTTACACTAAGTGAAAATAGCAATATATTCTATTTACATTAAGTGACAATAGCAGAATTTTCTTAGCGATATGCTATTTACGCTAGGTGAAAATTTACACCATGTAAAAGAATCAGTTCTTTGCAATAAGAGTAAATAGTAATTAGATGCTATCTATACTTTATATTGGCAGATACTAATTGCCCCTCAGTATTTTTGTACAGTAACATGATGCAATAATATCAGTGTAAATGATTATATTTATTAAAATTATTAAATGGATGCTGCCTTATTGGGAGAATAAAAACCCTCTCTACACCTTCCCCTAACCCTACCCAATAAACTTTTGCATGTCTTTTTTTTTTTAAACTAAAACTGGCCCATACATGAAACAAAAAGATCAGCCAGTAACCTTGAAATATTTTCTTAATAGCAAAATGCTAAGAAGAGGAAACTCGAAGATGGTGCAGGAGATGACAAAGGTGAGTTTTCCTGCCTAAGAAAACAGTGTCTTTAATTTGGCAAGTGACTAAAGTAAGTTTGAAATGCTGAAAACATTATCCTATGTTTTCTGTTTGTAGTTGGCGGGACCAAGGTCTTTGTCATGCCTGGTGGAATGATGAAAAGCAATGGCAAGTTGGTGGAGGTGATTGAAAAGGTTAAACCTGAAATCAGAACTCTCATAGAAAAGTGCAACACGGTAGGTCCATGTAACCATAGTCTCAGACATGCTGTGTCTCATTAAAAGTGCTCCGGGTAAATGTCATTTCCTTCGTTTTCTAGGTCAAGATGTGGGTTCAGTTGTTAATCCCAAGAATAGAAGATGGCAACAATTTTGGTGTCTCAATTCAGGTATGGTGCCACATTCTTCAGTTCTTTATTTGCCTGCAATTAGCTACATTTGTTGTTGGCAGATTAGGACAAGCAGTAATTCCTCGCAGTTTACGGTAAATGTTGGTGTTTAAAAAGAAACAATACGGAAGCTTTGGTCATGTCAGGCAGTTACCTGGTTGTGATTCTGTTTATCTTCACTTTCTACAGGAGGAGACAGTTGCTGAACTCAGAACAGTGGAAGGAGAAGCAGCTTCTTTCTTAGATCAGATATCCAGGTACGTCAGTGTTAGCCAGAAAAGATTTACATTCAGATTTTTTTTTTTTTTTCCCTTCATTTTTTTTAAATACCATCTCTTGCAGGTATTACATCACAAGGGCAAAGCTGGTTTCCAAAATAGCAAAATACCCTCATGTTGTAAGTCATATCTTTAGTACACACACATAGCAGTTAGATCAGGAATACACTAGTTATTTAATAAATGCATAATATATATTTGTACTTTTTATAGGAGGATTATCGTCGCACAGTGACCGAGATTGATGAGAAGGAATACATCAGCCTCAAGATTATAGTGTCAGAGCTGAGAAATCAATATGTAAGTTTTGCTGTATCAAATATATAATTATGCAAATTATTTTGAAGATTATCTTTGATTTAATGTGTAGAAATACTGCATATATGTGCTAACTGATTTAATAAAACAAACTTGTCTCGCAGGTAACATTACATGACATGATCCTGAAGAACATCGAGAAGATCAAGAGGCCGAGGAGCAGCAATACTGATGCTCTGTACTAAGATCACCCTCCCCTTTCGTTCTTGGCCCGTTGTTCCACCATTTGGAGCTAGCTTTAGCCTTCAGATGGTTCTAGAGAAGTCCTGTCACCCATTATATCCAGGCCAAGAGAAGGACCGCTCAATCAGGCCTGATAGAACATGCCACTTAAGATAGAATTGTGAAATATGGTCACTATTTTAAACACTTTAAAATGAAGCCCTTTTTGATTTTCTTTTGTTTCTTAGCGGACAGTGTAAATGTATAAAGGCAGAGCCTGAACATGCGTCCCGAGAAAACTGTCTCAGATTTGGTTTTCTTTAATTAAAGAAACATTTCAACATTGGGTTTCATTTTTTTTATCTTTTGCAAAGCCAAATTCCATGTAGTTCTGTTTCCAAGTCCATTTCAAGTGTTTCTGAGCCTCCTTAGGGGGTTAGGTGAATATGGATGATGATGGTCGGTTTCTCCTGTTGAGAAGCAGGGAAGGTCTTATTGATGCTGTATTTCACTTAAGCAGTTTACGTTGTTCATCTGAAATGTACATGTAGGAAGCAAGGCGGTTCATCTGCAAGATTTTATTTGGAGTGTGAGCTGACAGTTGTTATTACATGGAGTATTATATTTTCATTTGAAATGACTGATTCATCAGATTCTGGAAGCTTTTTATGGTTCTTTTTGTCCAGTTTTAAGAGTGATACATTTTGCTGAATAAACTATTGTTTTTACAATACATTTAAGGCACGTACTTAACTGCCATTCTTGTGATGTGCTTTTGTCCTGAATATTTTTACTCCTTGTTCCATATTAAAGAACTAGCATTGCACTAGAATTGTAGTCCATGTATGAATACAAGTAGTCCAAAGTAGAAAAGCTCTTTATTTTTCTTTTTACTAAAGCATACTGTGATATGACAGGTTATTTCCTTTGAGTAATATCTGCTGAATTGGTTAGTATATACTACCAACTACTGTCAACTAAACATTTTCAAATACAAATGCAGAGTCAAGAAAACACATCTCAACATATAGAATAACTCCTAACAACCAGTAGATGGCTTTTTCAAGATGCTGCCACAGCCTAAATTGTTAATGAAAAGAATTGTATTCAGTAATTTGTGCTGTTGAAATAGATCACAGTCTTTACATGATCAATGAGATAAACTGGAAAAGAAGTTTAAAAACTACAAATGTTTTTTATATGTACACCATTTGTGTAAATGTGGCTTATGCTTGAACAAATAAAAAAAATTAGATTTAGATATGCCTGAACTCTTAGTGTACACTGATAATTTAATATAAAAAGACATTCACAAAACATGCAAGACAAATTTGGTCTTTTTTTTTAATTTTTTTTAGTTCTACCATTTCTAGAAATGAACTAAAATCTAATTTTACTTAAAGGGATAGTTCACACTAAAATTAAAATTAAGTCACCCTTGGGTGGCCTTGAGCCGTATGCCCTTCTTTCTTTTATGGTCCACAAAAGGAGAATTTTTAAAAAATGTCCCGCCTGCGTTTGTCCATATAGTGGCAGTGAATAGAGTAGTGGAACCATGACGTCACTTTGTTGGGCAATCGGCAGTTAGCATCACGCTGGTTCCCTCGACAAAAACAAAAACCCAATATGATTTTCCCATAGGCTTTTGGATTGTTGCAAAAAATAAGCTCTGTGATTAACAAAGGTTTATGATACTTAAACGTTTTGTCCATCAAGATAATTTTCACAGATGAACACAACTTTTATGAATTTTGAAGCTTAAATGCAGTTGCCAGAAGCAAAAGGCTAAAGGTAGGCTACAAGCGAACTACACCACGGTCGCACAGTTTCAACGTCACCAACACTAAGCTTTCGACAACTCTTTCAGTCTTTATCTAAAAACATTTTCCCAGAAAGTTTCAAATAAAATAGTTTGTAAGATACAGTTATAAGCATTACTAGCCTATAAAAGCAGGTTAATACTGATGTATTTTATGTTGTAGAATAAAACGTGAAATTATCTTGAGCTTGTGTTAACCACAGACCTTATTTCAGCCATTTAACCAAATACCCATTCAAAAAAACCCATTGACTTTGGGACGATGGAACCGGAAGTGCTCAAATGCTAACTCGCTTCTGGGTTTTGGCCTACAAAAATGCGTCATAGTTCCACCACTCTATAGCGATGAGCACACTGCATAGCTGTGCACTGAAAACCAACAGCCAAGTTCAGGATTTTCATTACATTTCATATCGTATACCCCCAGAACACCCCCAGAATATACGATAAGTTGCATGGAATCATTCTGTGATACTTTTGCATCTTTTTTAAGAAGCTTGATGCTGGTCTCTATTCACTGCCATTTTATATATTTTTTTTTTTTACAAATTCTCCTTTTGTGGTCCATAAAAGAAAAAAGGGTGTATGGCATTAAAGCAGCGCCAGGGTGAGTAAATTCTGACTTAATTTTCATTTTAGGGTGAACTATCCCTTTAACTCTCGTTATAATCTACTCATTTACAATTTCTAAACAATGATGTGTTAAAGTGTTATAACCCTGGAAATTCTGTGATCTTCACAAAAAGCAAACCTAGAAGAGAAAACAAAAAAATAAAACAAAATTAACACCAGTTTGAACAATATACTAAGGCTGCATCTGAAATCGCATACTTCCTACTATATAATAGGTGAAAAACAGTATGTGAAAAAAAAGGTATGTATGTCCGAATTCATAGCACTCATAAAAGAGTACGCAAAAAGTACCCAGAAGACCTACTACTTCCAGCGAGATTCTGAAGTGTGCATACAATGGACACTTTACTATCCCATGAGGCCACGGGAGAGGAATTGTGAATGGCTGTGAAAAGATGCAACTAACCTTGGTAGGTCATGTGATAATGACAGCATGGTTAAGGTAGTATGCCCAGATTACATTTATACTACACACATTCATACTATATAGAACATACTTTTTTTTAGCAGTCGTGAAGTAATTACTTATTCAAAATAAGTATCTACTCAAGAGAGTATGCGATTTAGGATGCAGCCACTGTGTGAATCTAAAATAATGCTGCCATATTTCTTTGTAGTTGCAATAATTTCCAGCAGGTGTCAGCATGGAGGAATTGGTTTTAATGCTGAAGCAATTTTGAAAACTTTTAAAACTTTAATACAGTGATAAAGTTCATTCACAGAAAGGACAATGTAAGAAAGGCTATTGTAACTTAAACAATACGTTAATACACTTTACATTTATTTCCCACTCTCAGTTTAAGAAAGTTAGGGAGCTTTTCTTGTTTATGTCCCATGCACTGTAAAAGATCAAAAGTTGAGAAAACTTAAAACCTTAAGGCAACAAACTTCAGCAGATTTTTGAGTTTTCTCAACTTGTATTCAGTTTATACAACAAAAAGTTGAGAAAACTCGAAACCTCCTACAAAAACAAGTTGAGAAAACTCAAAAATCTGCTGAAGTTTGTTGCCTTAAACTTTTAAGTTTTCTCAACTTTTGATTTTTTACAGTGTGGTCAATGATCATGTAGAACGATTCTGTGACTATAAGTACCTCATAGAATATAAGCAGGATGCAAAAACTCCTTGGGGACTATGCCGATAGCACCGCCTCGCTCCCCGACCCACCATCCATGGATGTTGTATTCCTAGTTTAGAAAAACAAAAATACAGAACATTAAGTGAGGATGTTTAACCTCAGGTGTAATTCATCACATTAGAAAGTGTAGTTTTTGTTTTAGAATTCAAAACCCAAACATTCATATATGTTCACTGTATATTCGTATTCAGTCTTGTCAGAAAAATCTGCTGAATGTCTCAGCAGAGCCCTTAAACTGCATGTAAAAATAAGTGTCAAAATATTTTTAATAGAACAAAATGACATGCACCTGCATACAGCCATTGAAAAGCAAATATAAATGTTAATTTAAATCTTTAAACACCAATTTAGTCATTTCTATGGTAATTAAAGAAGTATGATGATTATGTTGTTAGAAGTTAGAGGTAATAACTGCCGCCAGAGATATTGACATTTAGGGGACTAGGAATTAGAGAAACAAGGATTTAACATTGGTGCTTGGATGTGCAAATGTTTATATTTGGGTGCTGGAACCGCATGACAGGGTAGGCTATTTTATGTCTTGAGTGAAGCAGAAGAAATCCCTAATTCTTGTCATGAAGCTCCTTGTCTAACATTCTCTCAATTCACTCCTCTCCAAAATCAAATACATATAAGAGCTATTCCAGGCCAAAGCTCTTCAGAGTAAGAGTGAAGAGAGCCCCAGATCGGGCCTTTAATGAATGAAGACAGACTCAGGTGGACAGGGGGTTATAAATGTGGAGATTAAAGAACACAGAGATAGACTGATAGTGGAAGACTGAAGTGTTTTAAGAGCTTTAGTATTCTAGAAGCACACACTGTACATTTAGACATGATGAGCATGTCATCCATCCACTGCCTGCTGAGGAGAGTAGGAACTAATTACCTTCCTCTCTTTAAGCACACCCACAGTGCTCAGAGCCTAATGTAGTCCTCAGCCCATGCAGATGAGGCGCTTTAATGATGCTATACGGAATAAAATCCATCTGGACGGTGAGCTGAATGCCGTTGTGGCATCAACGCCTCGGTAACGGTACATCTGAGAACTTGAGCTCTTTGTTTGAGATGCATACAGCTATGCAGATGGGGATTGTTGGAGGTGTAGATTGATGCTCTTATACAACAGTTCAGTAAACAAGAAGTTAATACTGAGTAACTTACATTTTAGACTCAATATTGCCAGAAGGGGCCATTCACAATCACACAGAGCGAGATTTGCATTTTAATGCGCTGCTTTTCCATAGTTTTTTCTATGCAAACATGCACTAGATGGACATGTGTTGACTGTTCTGTTGTCTCGCCACTTTTGCTGCATCCTGTGCATGTCGCTGTGTAATAAAAATGTGAAACTAGTTAAAAGTTCAGCTTTTAAAAAAGACGTTGCTGGACCTTGCGTTTTGTTTTTTTCAACACACAAACACAAAATTCCCAGGTCATTCACGTAGAGCAACAGCACTGTTCTTGAATGAATCATTGTTTGAATGAATCAGTTGAGTAAATGATTTTTGCTGTGATGGAGAGCTGATGATGCTTCTCCAATCCTCAAAACTGTGTCCTTATTGTTATTTAGATTATGCATGATGTAATTATTTACTATATAGTGAAAATGTGTTTAGAGGGTGATTTCGGATGCTGCCAGTTACTTGTTTTTTTCCTAAATCTGATTCATTTTGAACAGATCAGTTGAGGAAATGATTCAATGAATCCCTCATAAAGAAACACTTGTTTCATTCCAGAATGAGTCAGTGTTTCAGATAAATCGATTGAGTTAATGATTCAATGACTCATTTATTTGGACCATTCATTGATTCCTTTGCTGCCTTTTATATCCCACAATCCTGTGTGTTCCATTCTGTGAAAGTTAAGCTAAAAAAAGAAAGATGCCGTCTGAAAGTTGTGGTTGGTGGTCAGTTTGACATCAAAAGTTTTCCACCTTTGATGTCATTTCTAGCGAGAAATTACAACTGTAATTATTAAATATTTGCTTGGTTTTCACCAAAGCTCTCTCTATTTTGCTGTAGGTCATTAAATCGTTACGCTGCCTCAGAAGTCTGTCTGAAATCAGTTTCGAAAGGGACCTTAGTACGCAAACGCTGCCTACAAAGTCATTGCCTGATAAGGCAGCGAGGCAACAAGTCAGCTGCCTAAGTTTTTGGACACAGCCACTGATTCATTCAGGAACAGACAGTTGCATATCGCCACCTACTGATGCAATGATGTAACCACACTAGTAATGCACAGACTGACAGTATTTCTGTATTTAAGCAAAGTGTTAAAACAGTGAAAAGTCCCAATCCAGTTGAACTGTATATCAGCAATCTTAGATTAGCAATGAAAGTCGAGGACCAGAACAAATTGTTGTATAATACTCCTCAAAATCACAGGTGTGTCCATGGCTAATAAAGCCATTTAAAACACGCTGCACCTCCTCCCGTCCAACACGCCTCCACGCTGCCCCGCCTTCCTCACCCCCACCCTCCCCAACATGGTGTAACTGTGGGTTCAAACAGAGTACACATGCAGTACAAGAAAGAGAGTCAATACATTCCAGTGCAGTCCGTCCCATTTCGATGACTCGTGTCCTTTTCATTCCTGCCTCATTTTTCCTGCCTCCCAGTATTAGCAATCTGCTTTTCGGCAATGCATCTGTCAGCTAGAGGCATTTGGGAGACATCCAATCTGCGCCTGACCGTATAGAGGGTTGTTATAGAGATTTACCCGAAAGAACTGTATGGGACTGGGATAATGGGTGGCTTTTCTGGAAGCTGCTCTGTAACAGGACAGGGTCAGGTGCGTCTCAGTTTGGTCTAGGTCTGGTGGGCAGCTGCTGAGAAAGTGAAGTGTGTCGTTGCGATGGCGCTGACCTCCGCATGACCTTCTCTGGAGGAAGGCGGAGTTGGCACAGGGAGCTATCAAGAGTGTGTGTTGCCATGACAACACCTGCAGTGTGCCACTGATATCATTTATTTTTCACTCAGGGGGAGGCTGGCAATGGTATTCAGATGGGCCCATTGCTCTCCAGTGACCAGGGGACAGATTGACAGCTAATGATGCCTTAAAAAGGAGTGGCTTAACTTGAACAAAATCATGACAGGCTTAAAAGTGTCTCCTGTCTATATTAACGCCAGAATACCGAGCTTCCTTTTCTTCCTCTCCATTTTATAAATCCCTCCAAGATGACATGCTTTGCATGCACGCCTTCTTTCTCAATCGTGTTTTAATCATTTCCCTTATTTGCAAACTCTCCCTCGGTGCCCACACGCATTCATTTTTTTCTGTTACGAGAAGAAACGCACACACACACACGCACTGTGGAGGCAGGAGACATGGTAATAAGAATGAGACATGAGGCCTCTGCCCCTGGCCACCAGCTGACTGAGGTAGGCCTTGGGAGTGATGGAGCGCAGGAAGTCTCTCATTGCCCCGCCGCTGAACCCGGCGCTCGGGTGCTACAACCCCCTCCTCCACTTTTCCTCTTCTGCTTCTCTTTCCTTAACTCGCGTCGTAAAGCATTGGCTCCACACGCTCAGTGCTGCACAGGGACTCACTCATCCAGCCATCTTAAAAGACAAACACCAATACGTCACGTTGTTTGCTAGTCCTAAGCAGCAGACACGGCAGGTGGCGAACAGGTATTGATCTGCTGTTCGAGCAAAGACAGCCGTCGTTCAATTTATCTCAATCAGTGCATTTCATTTGCATGTCATTTTCATCTTAGCTAGTCATTAAGAACTTGTAGTATTAATATTTGTATTGCGTAGTCAAATAAACCAGAGAGGAAACACCACAGGCCTTATTTAATCTAAAATCCTGGGCACTCGAAGGAGCGACATCGAGTAAAAATGTGGAAGACCAAATAATCTGCCATTGTAAAAGTACACTTGGGGATTAGTGATGGCACTTAAACTTAATAGGCATTTAAAGTGGATTGTGTATGCTGCTGAGAGCCTGTAATGATGGCTGTTTATGTGGCCTCCCATTTATAATAATTATGCAGAGTGTGAGGAGGGGCGGCCGCCATGCAGTTCTGGACTATTGGCTTAGGCTGAATAATGACCTACTGTAGTTGACCGGGAGATGACCGTTGCCTTCTGCATGACCCCAGAACCCCAGACTCACCCCCTGATGTCTCTGCTGGTAAATAGAAAGCTCAATATGTCTATACAGCACCTCTGCGCCTATGTTGCCACAAAGAAGGCAGGCCCTTAGATGAGTGTGTGAGAATGAGTTAAAAAGGATTGTCTATTTCCACTGGATTTTCCTTTTCTTTTATGGCACCTTTTTCTTTTCTTTAGGCATTTTGTAGGAGACTGACCCCCTGGGCGGGAGGCCAACTGGAGCCGTCATCTGTCTGAAGTTTATTAGGATGTGTGCATGTGTCCCACAAGGGAGGAGATAACAGTCACAATCGCCTAGTTTTGTCTGTGAGAACTGCACATTCATAGTATATTTATACATTTTAAATGATAAGTAAAAAAAATATACAGCAAAAAGAGCCAGGTTTTCCACACAAATTATCAAGTATTTGTTTAAAAAAAAAAAAACACTAGATGGGCCACCTAGCTTGAAAAACCTTACAAATGTCACCCAGAAGGTGGCAGTAGTGTCTACAGCCATACTGATGGAGCATCTAGATGTTAACAGTGGGTTGGCCCTTGTCTAGACTGGCATCCAAGATTCCTGGTTTACAGCCCCTAATGGTAAGAGTGTAAAGCACATTCTATAGAAAGGCCAGGGCAAAATGAAAGAAAGGGATATCAGTGGCTTGCATGTTAAAAGGATCTTGGAGAAGTTTGCCTCCATTTTTAGTGCAATAAATCTCTTTGCTTCTCATTCCAGGATTTTAAGAGGATTCCGCTGGGAATACTGGCATGTGTTGGGTCTGACCTTTGGGAGTCATGTACTTTGAATCTAGGGGCATAAATTAAGAGTTAGGAATGCAAAAGGATGGCATGGTTGAAGAAGAAAAAAGAATGGTTAAGAAAAGTCTCCATGGGCCCCTTCAACTACATATGTAGGAAAAAACGGAACACAGAAAACCAACTATAGCGCAAAGAGCGAGAGTTACAACAATAAGACAAAGTAAAGTATAAATGTTACGTGGTAGCGAACATGCAATGTGATTAGAGTAGGAATAAAAAAAAAAAAATATCCTGCTGTCCTGCTACCGTGATTCTTCAGCCTTGAGGATTGAGTAGGCTGTATAAAGCTGGTAGATGGATGTTAGCGTTCACCACTATTTCATGTTCAAGTGTTCTGATTGAGGAGCCATGCGGCATGAGAAGGAAGGCAATGGCGGTAGGGGGAGGCTGATCTAAAGGAAACAGGGAGCCGTTAGTGCAACTATCGGAGTTGCACGCAAAATTAACTCTGGATTAATCACCAGAAGATTAAAACATTGGGTTTATTAGATGAATAACTCAGCAGTGCAGTCCAGAACGTAAAGGTGTAGTTTACCAAAAAAGGGGGATAGCAACAAGCCTGTATGGCTTTATTTCTTCTATGAAAGAATAAAATAATATCTTGAAAATAATATATTCATGCCTTAAAGGGTAAGTTCACCCAAAAATGAAATTTCTGTCATTAATTACTCACCCTCATGTCGTTCCACACCTGTAAGACCTTCGTTCATCTTCGGAACACAAATTAAGATATTTTTGATGAAATCCGAGAGGTATATGACTCGTCCATAGACAGCAATTTAATCACCAATTTCAAGGTCCAGAAAGGTACTAAAGACATTGACTACAGTGACTACAGTGGTTCAACCTTAATTTTATGAAGCGACGAGAATACTTTTTGTGCGCAAAAAAACAAAACAAAAATAATGACTATTCAACAATCTTTTCTCTTCCGTCATTATCCTTACGCAGTTGCTGCAGTAAGCACAGTGAAGGCTTCCGTGTTTACGTCCGAATGCTGGCTCGGTATTGGCCAAAGCAGCACACGTGAGCAGCACGTGATGTGATGCTGACTCAGGGACTGGCCAATAATGAGTCGGCAGAACCTGGAAGTGCTTGACGTAAACAGCGTATGAGAATGACACAAAAGAGAAGATATTGTTGAATAAAGTTGTTATTAGGGCCCGAGCACCGATGGTGTGAGGACCCTATTGGAATTGCTCAGTCAATTCTTCTTCTCCAAAATTAATTGCATTTTTGAGGGGCTAAACGTGCTCGAAAACTCATGAAACTTTGCACACACGTCAGAAGTGGTGAAAATTTACATCTGATGTGGGTTTCAGAATTAGGTGTGGCAAAATGGCTCGATAGCGCCACCTACAAAATTTCAATTAAGCGCCCTTCGAGCTACATTTCACGTACAGGTATACCTACAAAAAAGCTCCGGGTGCAAAATCTGCAAACCCAACAGGAAGTGAGATATTTTGAATTGTCTCGGCAAATTTTTTGCAGTTTTTGCCATTTCCAGGCATTGTACTTTAACGAACTCCTCCAAGAGCTTTAATCAGATCAACATCATATTTGGTCAGTCTAATCTAAAGGCCTTTGTGACGTTAAATTGCGAAGATCTAGAGTTTTCGCTGAAAGGCATGTCCGTGGTGGCCTGACAAAGTTCGATGTTTCACCATGAAACAGGAAGTCGTTGTAACTCGGGCATACAATGTGCGATCTGCCTCGAACTTCACATATTTTATTAGAGTCCTGGCCTGAAGACATCTACATGGCAATATTCAGTTACAGTTATAGCGCCACCTGTGGGTAACAGGAAATGACTTGTTTTACACTGTTATTAACTCCTCATAGATAAACATCATATTTGGTCAATCTAATCTTAAGACCTTTGTGATTTTAAATATCAAAGATCTTGAGTTTTTGTTGAAGGTCGTGTCCGTGGCAGCCTGACAAAGTTCGATGTTTTGCCATGAAAGAGGAAGTTGTTGTAGCTCAGGCATACAATATTCAGTTAGTCATAGCGCCACCTGCTGGATACAGGAAATGTCATGCTTTTAACACATTTAAATATGCCATGAAGTACTAAACATGCTAGAAACATGCTAAGTGCTGAAGTATGCAATTAACGCCACGAAACAAGAAGTTGTTGTAACTCAGGCATACAATGTCCGATCTGCTCCAAACTTCACGTTTGATAATAGTCCTGGACTAAAGACATCTACATGGCTATATTCAGTTCAAAGCGCCACCTGTTGGCAGCAGGAAGTGTGACACGTCGAAATGACTTTGTCATATTTCTCCTGTATTTACTCACTTACATGCATGTCACCCACTCTTCACTGTTTTCCTAAGGCCACTGGGTGGCGGTGGCCCCGTGTGCGAGGGCCCTTTCATCGCTGCTTGCAGCTTTAATTTTTGTTTTGTTTTTGCACACAAAAAGTATTCTAGTCACTTCATAAAATTAAGGTTGAACCACTGCAGTCATGTCAACTGTTTTAACGATGTCTTTAGTACCTTTCTGGACCTTGAAAGTGGTAATTATATTGCTGTCTATGGACGAGTCATACCTCTCAGATTTCATCAAAAATATCTTAATTTGTGACCTTAATGAAGGTCTTACGGGTGTGGAACGACATGAGGGTGAGTAATTAATGACAGAATTTTCATTTTTGGGTGAACTAACCCTTTAAAATAGCTTGAATGTAACTCTTTAGTATAGGGGGATACATGAATATGCAAATTAGTCCCAGCCTCCACAATCACACCAGCTCAGACTACCTGATCCATTTGGTCACAAATGTAGTAAACGCTACACATTGCCAATGGAAATATTGGTTTAATCCAGCCATAAATGTTTGAACCAGAAAATGATTCAGAAGAAGATGAAGAGGAGTGAATTATACAGGGTCGTGATAAGTATCAGAATGGTAATGCGTTTTATGTATCGCTGTCTACAATGTCAGACACATAGCGGTAACTGATATTATTAGCTTTTGTCTTGACTACGAACAGCAAATCAAACAGAAAATGTGTTGCTAATGTTACACAAACCATGTTCCCATTCGCCATCTCAAAGTCAGACAGCTACCTTCTAAAAGTCAGCATTCCTGGAAATGCTTTGAACATCATAGAAAATAAATGGAGAAAAGCCCCGCCCCACATGTTGAATGGATTGGTCACATGTTTGTGACGGTAGGAAACAGGGGCTGTTTCAAATCGAGTTTTTGAGACTGTCTTTGGTACACTGCAGTTTTAAAGAGAAAATACTCAGCAATGGTGTTGTTGACTGATGAATTTGCACATGGTTTGTCTTAAAGCATATTAAAAACACCACATAGACATATAAACAACATGAAAAACTTTATCATGATGTCTTTAAATTTCATTTCCACCTGAGTATAAACAAAACACTCTACTAATAAGCCATTAACTATTTTCTGTAGGCGCTCTCCAAAATGCTCCCACATATTATAGATATGTGTAGTGATTTGTGTAGATGAGCCGAATAGCTGTTTATTCACTGTAAGTGGTGGATCAATAAAGACTGATGAGAGAGCTTTTTTTAATCTGTACGCTCTGCTTACACCAATGCTGTGACAGCGCTGTCGACCTCTTTGATTTGTGACTTCACAGCAGTCAATCATAGCGCTCCCTCAAAAACCTGTTGGTTAGAGGAATTGATTTAGCACCTTCCACGTCTTTATCACCTTGTAATTACGCTTGGTGTTGACACAAATATACTTGGCCTCCCCTCCACGCCTCTGTGCAGCAGAATTTATGCACTCAGGTTTTATGACCACTGCTTTATGAGTGGGACCGCCAGAGTTAGGCTTGAGTTCTAGCCAACGGCCTATATTTCATTCAGTAAGGTCAACGTTCCAGGGAAGCACCCGTAAAACAAGAGCAGGAGCCCCACATTGTCTGAAATGATTCTGAGGATGCATCTGAAGAGGTCTAAGATTTGAGCGATACAAGTGCAGCTATTTCGAAAATACTGCCATCAATAAAAGCTATTTCAATTACATGTCAGTCACAAAGGGATTAAAAGTAAGAGCTGATAAATCTACTTGCCTGAATATAATAACAGCTTGATGACAAAATCAGAGTCATGCTCCAGCTATCTGAGATGGTTAGACTCATTGTTTACACAAATTAGAAATACGGCATGAGATAAAAATAAATGACCTGTGAACATCCTTACCATTTTTTGATAACCAACCATATCGGATGTTATATATTCTCACTTTTTTTCTGAATAACAGAATCAAAACTGTTTTAGCTGTCTTGTTATTTAATCCTGATTATAGGGTTCATTAACTGTCGTATCTGTACATTTCATTAGTGTTAATTAAATATCAAGTGTGTCAAACATGTTGGTAGAATTCTTTCTTAAACTTGAAGGAATAGTTCTGTCAAGCCATTCTAAACCTATACGACTTTCTTTTTTTCTGTGGAAAACAAAAGAAGGTATTTTGAAGAATGTTTGAGCTGTTTTTGTCCATGTAATGAAGTACCCAGCAAGCAATAGCCATCATTTCACCATCTAGGTTAGACCTGTTATAGTCTAACTTTAAGTAACCCACTTATAGCCAAAATAATCTTGAATTTGGTTACATGTCGTTTTTGCCAAAATAACTTGCGAGATGTGTGATATTCCATCATGTAAGCAAAGTCAACAGTGATTACAAGGTGTTTGGTTTCATTGGGTCTATTAAATTTTCACTGACAGCCCAAATTTTGCCTTGTTTTAGCCTAGACGCCAGGGCTGGGTTTGGACGGCTGTTATTAGACCTCTTTTAAATGCAAAATTGCTTACTGGGTACAGTTCAAAACAACACTGGACACCACTGACTTTCATTGTATGGCCTAAAAAACACAAACATTTTTTAAAGAAGACATTTTTGTTGCAAAGAAGAAAGAAAATCACACAGGTTTGAAACAACAATGACAGAGTTTTATTTTGAGTGAACTATCTATTTAAAGTATTAGTTCACTTTCAAATGAAAAATTACCCCAAGATTTACTCACCCTCAAGTCATCCTAGGTGTATATGACTTCTTTCTTTCTGATGAACACAATCAGAGTTACAGTATATTAATAAATATCCTGACGCATCTAAACTTTATAATGGCAGTGAACGGGACCAATGAGTATGAAGCTCAAGAAAGTGCATTCATCCATTGCAAACATACTCCACACGGCTCCAGGGGTTAATAAAGGCCTTCTGAAGCAAAACGATGCGTTTGTGTAAGAAAAATATCGATATTTAACAAGTTATATAGTAAAATATATAGCTTCCGCCAGACCGCTTTCCGTATTCAACTTACATAAGAGCATAACTGATGTTGCGTTAGTTAAGTTTTTTCGTAATTTGAATAGGGAAGGAGTAGGACGTAGTGTAAGCGTTTTGAACTGCGAGAGGCATTACACTTTCTTAGTAAGTTGAATACGGAAGGCGGTCTGGCAGAAGCTAGATATTTTATAACTTCTTAAATATGGATATTTTTCTTACACAAATGCATCACATCGCTTCGATTCAGAAGGCCTTTATTCAACCCCAAGAGCTGTGTGGAGTACATTTATCATGGATGGATGCACTTTCTTGAGCTTCATACTTGTTGGTCCCATTCACTGCCATTATAAAGCTTGGATGCATCAGGATATTTATTAATATAACTCCAATTCTGTATATCAGAAAGAAGAAAGTCATATACACCTAGGATGGTTTGAGGGTGAGTACAGCTTGGGGTAATTTTCATTTAAAAGTGAACTAATCCTTTAAGATAACATTGAGCTCAGTTAAAGGCAAAATTAAAACATATTGATTCTATCAGTGGTGTATCTTTAAGAAACAGCTACACTATGCGTTCCTGCTCACATCCCATTTGTAAAACACAAAAATATATAGATTAAAGGGAATGTATCAAATAAAGTGGTTTGCTTGGCCGATCACTCAGTGTTCCAAGACTCAACTACAGCGATGAATCAACAGCCTATTATTGAGAATGTGCCTGTGTGGCCACAGGATTGCAGTGGTCTACAGACCACAGATGTACAACAGTTTTCTGTTAAGTCAATATGACATGCAACAAAACAGGCTCAATTTATTGCCTGCAAATCTCTTGGATATCTGTATGGATAATCTTATGTAAAATGTAACTGCTTTGTTAGAAAGCTGATATGCAATTCATTTTTTAAAATTGTGTGATTTATCAACAGAAATAAAAATGTACAAATCCTGATGCATTATATTTTGTCTGAGGTCTTCTTTGTAAAATGCTGCAATAAGAACACACTGACTGAGTGAAGACCATACTAGCTTTGTCATATAGAATACAGTAAATGAATAGCTGCTAAGAGAAAGTCAGTGAGTATTGACCGATATGACTCATCTTATGGCCAGCTGCGTATTATTCATCATTAGTGAGGAGATGGATAGAGCGAGATAAGAAAAAGAAATTCAAAAAACATGCAGAACGCTTTAACCAACAAATCAGCCAAGGATACAACCAACAGTGCTGAACTAAAAGTCTGACCTTGTGTGTGTGTATTTATGTGAGATGGAGGGAGCAAACACAGACCTTGCTGAGGATGTAGATGAGATCTCCTCTCTGGAAGGCCAACTCATCAGGTCCGTCCGCTTCACAGTCCCACAAGCCTTGGTAATAATTTGCATAATCTGAAGACCCTTTATTTAAAAAAAACAGAGATTTAAAAAAAATAAAGGCAAATTTACAGCATCCCTCCACCGACGCACACACAAAGTACTCACCAGCTTTTTCACTGAACTCTTCAGCGTTGTCAGAAATTTCATCATCTGAAAAATACAGAGGGTCAAAGGTTATAGAAATATAAAACAAGAACCCTTTCAAAAGGTACACCTTTGTACCTAAAGAGTCCTCAAAGAAGCATACTATATTTTAGTACCTAAATAGTACCTTTTTAAAGGGTACAGTCCCAGTGACATCTTTTGTACCATTTTTCTGAGAGTGTTGCAGCTAATACACTTCTTATCTCATCTTATGCTATATCTTTCTCACAGATATAACTTCTGGATCAACTTTGTGTACCTCTGCACTCTTTTATATGTATATTAAACAATATCTGTGGTGCTGGCAGAATAGCCAGCTTCCGTTTGATTTATAGGGGAGGTGCCAGGCCGGGTTAGATGGCTAGTGTGTTTCAGGCAGACAGGCATTGATTCTGGGCGTGGCACCTCTAGGTCTATGAGGTGACAGTGATAGCCCAGCTTTCTGTCTCCCACATCCATCCTCACGCTGTCAGCCTGCCGATAAAACCACCGTCCAGCAACCCTATACTTCCCACAGCACGAGCTTGCCCTGAGCTTCCAGGAACAGCATGAGGAAAAAACCTGTAAAGCTAAAGTAGCCCTTGACCATATGCGCGTGTGCATATGGTAAAATATGTCTAAAATATGTGTTGGAATCTGTTACATATGCCTTTATTGAAAAACAATAGAGATGAAAATCATCTCAATATCAAAATTGTCAAAGTGTAAATTGATGTGTGCATTCTGAATCATAAAAAATTCCAGTAAAAATACATTTTTCACATCATTTCCAGGATAGTGTTATATAATAATATTCATAATATTTGCCGTATAATATTTATAAGATATATATATACATATATGTATGTATATTCTGTATATGTATGCATGTGTACACAAACATATACATGTATGTATATACTGTATACACACACACACATATATATATACACACACACATATTATATGAACACAAATTTTTATGATAGATACAATATATATATATATATCCCTCATTAACACTTAAAGCCATTATTAATGTCACATGATCCTTCAGAAATCATTATAATATGCTGATTTAGTGCTCAAGAAACATTTATTATAATTATCAATGCTGAAAACAGTTGTGCTGCTTAAATGTATCCTTGCTGAATAAATATATAAATTTCTTGATCGTACAACCTTTTGAACGGTATGATACTGGATCACATATACATGATTTATTTAATGAGATTAGTTAATATATGAGCACAGTTAATTCAGCACTTTTTAGACAATGCCATAAAAGGACTGCTCAGCACTTTTCCAAACTGAAAATCTGAGAGGCGCAAGAAGATGAGAGAGAGATGAATGAAGGACGGAAAAGTGAGAGAGGTGGTCACTCGATCCGCCATCTGTGGCCAGCTCAGCTGCCCAGCACACATGGCAAAGTAAGGTGAAAATGACAGCACTCCAGAGTGATGTATTTCTCCTCAGAGGTCTCATTAGGTCCTCCGAGGGTCCTGCTATCACTTTGGGTGACCAGATCTTGATGAATTTGCTCTTATTGATGGTGTTCAACATTGTAGAGTTGATGGTTATAACTTCAGTTGCTTTGCTCCAGTAAAAACCCATCAAAAACTGATGTAAGTATTTTAAGCTAGTGATCAAGGCAATCAAATGCACAGTTACGCAAATTTATCCATCAGGGTAAAAAATGTCAATTGGCCATTTAAACAAAAGAGTTTAACCCTGTTTTGTTTAAATGGCCAATTAACGTTTCTTTTCTATACCTGGAAGCTCTTCATAAATGTCCTCTTCTTCATCTTCGTCATCCTCCTGAGTCCCTGCTTGGTCCTTCCATTCCTCGCGGCTGCTTCGAGGGGTTTGTGCCAGACTCGGGGTTATAACCGGTGCAGACGCTGGCCCAGGACGTGGTGGTGGTGGTGTGGTAGCTCGTTCAATGTCATCATAAGTCTCTTCCTCTTCTTCCACCTCCTCTTCCTCATCATCATCAAAGGGGATGAAGTTAGAGCTCAGATCTTACAGAGAAGTCAAAAAAGCAATCATTAACACCTAAATAATGAAAACTGCAGCAGACAAATAACCAATCTACATACAGAGGGGCCCCAAAAGTCTGAGACCACTAGTCAAAAGGCTTCTATATGCTTTTCTATTACAAAATAGAATTAATTTGAGTGAAAAGCTGAATTTCACAAATAACAAGAATTTCAGATTTACATACTCTTGTTTTTTTTTCTTGGTTTGTCACAATTTAGCTTAAATGACATTGGCACTCAAGCTGCATTAACTCTACAAGCTGGTTCTCAACATGATTTAAGAATATTCAATGTCACAAATTAGCTTTTTCAATGAGTGGCATACAAAAAGTGCGTAAAATTAAATATTATAATTAGTTAAACATTCATTTTTTCCCAGGTTTAAATTCAACTTTATATGATTTTCAGCATTTTTGGACCCCACTGAAGCTTTGGAAAATGTATTAAAAAAATAAAATAAATAATGATAATATCAGAAATGTACAGTAACTGCACAGAAATCTGTTTAAAAAAGCCAAAATTGACATTTATAACTCCTTAATACTGAATGATGCTTGTGCCATTTGGCTGTATCTACATGTGCGAAGGGGGATGGGAAGGGAGAAAACTATCTCAGGAGTGTCTATTACTTCCCGCAAATCAGAGGGCCGCATTGAGCCCATTTTAGAGTGGCGAGGGTGCCTCAGATCTGTCTCAGATGAAGTGAGGGCCTGATTGCAGGTGACTGAGCTCTGTAACACAGGCTATCGTATCCTCACTGCCTGGATGCCAAGCAGGACCAGATCGATGCCCCTAAAGGATGACCGGGCAAATCCCAATCAATTTCCTGTAAAGAGCGCTGCGCTACGGGGAAGAGGAGGCAGCCTGAGGCACGTTGGACTCAGAAGCTCAGTGACGTGCTGCATGAGGAGGTCTAGACCCTATCTTATTGGCTGAGCCAGAAGGAAAGTTATTGGTATGCCTCTTTTTATAAAACTGCCCTTTTCACATCAATATGATCACCGTGGTGCTTGGCTCAAGTCAGATGCATTCAGCATAATATAAAATATGTTATGTATTCCAATAAAGCTGTATTTCATAACTCACATACCCTTAAGAACAAAATTGATCTGGTCCACCCATTCCCTTGCCTCACGGGGACTGCTGGCAGTGAACTGCAGAGAGAAACTATCATTGTTGATTTGACAGCTATTCTCATTCTTCATTGTAATGATAGCAAGATAACTGAACACAGATACAGTAATGAGCAATGTGACTGCATTTTTGTGTGTGTTGAACCTGGTAAGAACGTCTTCCAGGAGCACTCATCTCGAAGCATGAATTCTTCTTGGAGTCCTTGCGCAAGCTGGGGACCATCTCTGCACTGTAGCCGTTGATATAAAACGAGCCTTTCTGCTGCTTGTCTGAATTTAGAAGACAAAATCCAAAGTTTCTCAATATCTCTGTCTTTGATGTTTATGAAAAGACTTGTATACCTCATTCAACGAGAGAGGACACACCTTTCTCACTCCCGAAGTAATAAAATATGGTGTTGTTTAGAACGCACCATCGCTTTTGCCATTCCATGCTGAAGAAACTGTGATCTGAAAAAAGAAAAAGATTAGAAATGCTTGTGGACCTTATGTGACTTATGATGGTCGTGATTTCTAAGATTCCTACCACGTCTTTTCTTCTCCAGGTAGCCTTGCTTTAGAATGTTACTCAGGTCCTGTGCAGCCACCATAGGGATCTCTTCAAAGACTGTCAATCAGAAATCAAAGGAAATGTTATGTTGTGAAATAATGTGGTAATGTGACACATAAGAAGTAAGAAAATGAGTGAGTAACACATATATTCAAGCCTATAAGGCCCACGTTTTTATACTCTTTATAAGCCTCTTATGTTCACAAAGGCTGTATTTATTTTATCAAAAATACAGTACGAATGTAATATTGTAAAATGTAACAATTTAAAATAACTGTTTTCTATTTTAATATTATTTTTAAAATATAATTTATTCCTGTGACAGCAGAAATCATTCAAACATGCTGATTTGCTGATTTTTTTATCATAAAAGGAACAAAGAACAGCATTTATTACAAATATAATTTATAGTATTTTTGATCATGTTTTGTGTCCTTGCTGAATAAAATAATTAATTTATCTCGAAAAAAAAGAAATTGTAAATGGCAGTGTCAATGGTATGTGTGTGTGTTTGTGTGTGTGTGTGTGTGTGTGCGTGTTCTTGTTTATATTACATCGTGGGGACCAAATGTCCCCACGATGTAATAAAAACCTGAGATCACCTACATCGTGGGGACCAGCCAGCGGTCCCCACGAGGGAAATGGATTAATAAACATACTAAATGATGTTTTTTTGAAAATGTAAAAATGCAGAATGTTTCCTGTGATGGTTAGGTTTAGGGATAGGGGTAGTGTAGGGGGATAGAATATACAGTTTGTACAGTATAAAAACCATTATGCCTATGGAGAGTCCCCACTAAGATAGCAAAACAAACCTGTGTGTGTGTGTGTGTTTTTGTGACATATCAGGACACAAATTTGTATAATGACATGGGTATGACATAGGTATTACAAAGAGAGGGTGACTTATGAGGACATTACCCCATGTCCCTAGTTTTCCAAAGGCTTATAAATCATACAGAATGAGTTTTTTGAGAAAGTAAAAATGTGCAGTTTTCTGTGATGGGTAGGTTTAGGTGTAGGGTTGGTGTAGGGCGATAGAAAATATGGTTTGTACAGTATAAAAACCATTACGCCTATGGAATGTCCCCACAATTCACAAAAACAAATGTGTGTGTGTGTGTGTAAATATATTTACACAAACACAAATAGTATAGTAAAAAAAAAAAGACTCTATTTCAGATAAATGCTGTTATTTTGAACTTTCTATTCATCAAATAATCCTGAAAATTTTTTTACACAACTGTTTTCAACATTGATAATAATAATAAATGTTTCCTGAGCAGCAAATCAGCATATTAGAATGATTTCTGAAAGATCATGCGACACTGAAGACTGGAGTAATGATGCTGAAAATTCAGATTTGCCAACACAGGAATAAATTACATTTTAAAATATATTCAAATAGAAAACAGCTGTTTTTAATTGTAATAATATTTCCTTATTTTTTTTTTTTTATCAAATAAACACAGCCTTGGTAAGCATAAGAGACTTCTTTTAAAAACATAAAATCTTACCGATCCCAAACTTATGAACGGCAGTGCATATATGATAAATGTATATGATATATGTATATACTAAATTTACCTTTTACTATTATCTTACAGCGTAAGAAAACTCTGTGGTAGAACCGACTCGTTAGGCATGGGGAAGAGAGACCCATTCATAAAAAATAGTCTGAGCACTAATATGATGACAACTGTAATAGGAATATATCAAAATGTGGTGCAGGGCTTGCTGAACTTAAATCTGCACCCACGCACCTATTTTTAGCATGTTTTCTAGGGCATATGAGAGTGGCAGCACAGGCGAACAATTTACTGCAAACAGAGAAACGAGACACAAATCCTCACCCTCGCGGTCCAGCTTTCATCAGCTTCAAACCTCAAGAGAGCGTAGGCGACAGGTGGGCCTCTGGGCACGCTACCAGACTTATTTAAAACTCATTTAGACATGAGCAGATGCTTCCTTGCCTGCACGCTGATGTTGAAGTAATCTCTGTGGTATCTGTTCTCTTTGAGCTAAGGCTGCCATTCTATGCATATAACAGACAATGTTATGTAGTCTTAACCATCTTAAGAGGGCTGTCCAGGACTTGTCATTGGAAAAAAAATGTTAAAAGAACAACGATGAGTGCAACTGGGATGTGAGCGGTGAATATAACAGCTTGGAGAATCTAATGCCCCTATAAATAAGACTCAGCTCATCAAACGCACCCAGTCTGCGTGACATCACCACCGAGCTCTGTAGCCTGCCATGTTATGTGTCCAGTTTATCAGACAGATGACCATCTCAGAGAGGAGCCCTTTGACCCTCACTCACATTCACGAACACACATGAACCTTTTCTGTACACACGGTCACATCTACGTTGTCATAAATACAAGTGAACTACACACTGTTTGTCAAGGGTAAGTTGATGTATCATCGAAAAAAAACGAGGCCTCAGTCCAGCCACTTCTCTGTTAATTTTTCTCCCTGTGCGCTTTCGTCCTGACACCTTTTACTCCCCTCATCCATCCACATCCCCCTCTGTTCATTTATCTAAAAGGTCAAGCCCCGGTAATAGTTCAGAAGAAACAGAATAAACAGAAGAAATGTGAGAATGGCGTACAATTAAGAGTCTCTCTAATCTTCACACACCTACTGACAACCTTCTTCCTCAGGCCTCGCTGTCTGACCCCATGGTGCTTTCAGAGACTTAAGCAACGGTAAAATGAATGACTGAACACAAATTCGCCATTCTTCACAACCTACGACCTGCCTTTCCGAGGAAACTAAACAGTGGGCGTGTATCTGGCCAGTCACTATATTCGTGATTCTTCCACAGGGTAGCAGTGTAACCAAACATTTCACCTTCAGAAAAAATGGCATGTTTTTCCATTCTGAACTGTCTCCAAGGAAACCCAAGATTCCGATTGGACGAACAGATGCAACATTCAACTTCAGTCATTTCTTTCAAACCAATCAGAGCTTGATATTTTTAAAGCCACAGAGGACAAAAAACTGCCAAAAAGGCAGGGAAAAATCAAGAGGCCGAACCATATTATATTTCTGCCTGTTTCTTACATTCGGTAAGTTTCCTTTGATTCTACATGTTTTTATAAACGTGCACATTCAAAACCATCATAAACACAATCAATTACCTCTGTAGAACTATTAAAGCATCATAAAAAATGCACGTGGAACCGGTCTTGAGGATTTTCATTTCGGCAATAAATTGCATTTTTAATTATTCAGAGCAGTGAGGTTTCTTAACTCTCGCCCCCTGCATTCTCCCTCCTTAATTAGCATAAGGCCAATCATTTCCATTTAAATGTGCTGTGGATGTTTATGAATATTTCAGAGTGTTACATCACCATCGTTCTCAGAGGCTTTGTGCCTTTTCCGACTTGTTTTCTCATGTTGTTTGGTGCCAACATCAATTATTCTAAAGTATTCCGTGATAAAAATAGAGCATCAAATTGTATCAAAAAAGGAAAAGCATAAATCACACTACTTATATATTTAGTTTTCGTTAAGCAGACGTCCAATTCCAAGCTTGATTTTGTCAGTAACTCATCACAAGAGCCACACAAAAACGAAGAGATGTGGGGAGAAGAGAAAGGGAGCGACGCAAAGCTAATGACTTTCCTCTAGGCGCTCTCCACGGCTGCTAGACGCTTTGTGGTGATGCATGACGCGGCCTCTGCAATGTGGCAGGGCGAGATTGGTGGAGTGAGGCATTGAGCGTGCCACGCAGAGGGACGTTCATCAGTGCCATGGCAGCAGGAGAGCGAGGACTGATGCCACGAGAACAGCTCGGCGGGATACCGGAGAACCAAGAGATGGCCGGCCCAGCCTACCTCCCCCTCCTTCTGCAACATGGAGGTATAGGCACAGCTCCAGGTCACACTACTCCTATCACTCCACAGCACACTGCCTGCCACCACCAATGTGCTGCAGTGTTTACTCCTCACGGACTCGTTCTGCTGAGAACCCTTCTGTAAAAATGACATCAAAAATGGATTTTACAGCAAGAGCAGAATGTCTCAAATGAGTGGCAAACAAACAACCTCATATACTTTTTAATTAATTACCATTCGTCATAAGCTCATATTAGGTATTCATGTTGGATAATAAAGCTGGGCTCTGTGCGCACTTAGCATCCTCACCAACATGCATGATATTGTGCTCACAGGTGATGTTATAAGCACAGCAGGTGATACAGCTATAAAAAATCTGATTAATGTTGTAATGATCCAAGGAATTTAATGTAAAACACCATTAAATAGCATCAGTTGAGTGGCTATGAGTCAATGACGGGGCACAGTAAGTAGTGACAGGTTTGTCAAAGACATAAATGAGGCAAAATAGCTTCATTTACACATTTAAGATTGTTTTCAATCTTTTTATAATGCCTGCCCTAGTGAAAAATAAATATACCAAAACGTATTTATTTTGTGCCAAGTATACTACAAATGCATTTACATGTTTATGTACTTAATATAAATACCCTGCAACTGTACTTTTGGTATACTAAATTAGTAGTGCGCATGTTTTTTCTCTTCTCTGTTTACGACATTTGAAATGATCAAAATGCACATCAAATTATTAAATATCTTGGGAAGATTAAATGACTACATTACAGGTTCACCTTGACATTTCCAAATGCGACCATCGACACAATACAGTGATTTACTGTAGATTTAGTGGACACAAAAGTCAAGACCACTAACATATTTACACTATTGATTATAGAAGTCCATGAAGGATTACTAACCAATCATGTGATCACATGTGCATACTGAAGCATCCTGTTATACTGCACCAAATTCTCTGACTACTAAATCGATAAAGATTAAGAATATTAAAATTATATTCTATTTTGTCTAAATAAATAAAAAATGAAACATGAATGAAAAATGAATTTGAATTAATCCTTTTAAACACTACAACCAAATTTAGTCATCAAAACATTATAATGTACAGTATGAAAATGTAATTTTGCGATTTGCTAAAGATCACATTTAACAGTTTTATGAAATTAATAGCATTTTAAATGATTAACTTTAAGTGAACGTAAGATGACAGCAAAGGATACTGTAAAATGGTGGAAATAAACATGCACTATTAAATATCAATATTGATAAATGAAAAAAAAATCTATTATCAACCAATCACTATATATAATGTGCCAAAAATTCAATATATACAGTATAAACAATGCACAAAATCTGCATCATATCGCTGCCCTATCCTGTTTGCACGGGACGCACGGGCCTGTGGCTGACCTCGCCGTGAACCTCAGAGATGAGGTGAAACAGAAGGCACGAGGGTCCCTGGGGGGCTGAAGAGAGAGGCAGGGGAGGAATGCTGATCAGCGAGAGATGGAGAGACCGGAATTACTGCGCTCTCCTGTACAGCACTTGATTAGAAAAAAGGAGAACTCCGAGCATCCTTAACCCCCCTGTACCGCACACCAATACTCAAACTGCGCACAGAGAACCGCAAATTGACACATTTTTCCTCATTAAAGGCAAAGGCAGTGGCCTCTGTGCGATGCCTGCGCATAGCAAACATTAGGAGGCTGAGAAAAAAGAAGGAAAGGCATTAGGGAGGGGGAGTGAAAGACTGAGAGAGAGAGATCCCTAGGTGAATGGCTCAATTGAACATCACCTCTCTAAATTGTCCTTAACAAGAACTGATTCGATTTGAATGAAAAGGATCTGTTATTCACAACATGAGACCTGAAATCATGCAGCCCCTGAACAGTTTTGCAGTATTACTTATTATTTACAAGATTCCAAGACGGACCTTTAGCCGGCCTCTGTTTAACGGCGCAATTGTGGGCTTCACACATGATGTGGGAAACCATTTAACATGCTTTAGTGCCACAACATTGTTCCTTTACTGACGAGCCGCACCGTACAAGAGGAGAATTTATAGCCTGGCAATGAGCAGGGAAAGCAAAGGGGGTCCTCCGTTGAGAGACCAGAGCTCTATAAATTTTACCCCCATATATTATGACATCCATTCAAAAGTTTAACTGCAAATACTATAATCCTGAGATGGCAGAGAGGTGGACTGGGGTGCGACAGCCAGAGGAGATATGACTCGAAAGCAGTGTCATCATCACACACGGCCGCAAAGAAAAATGAGTTGGGCGAGATGTGGAAATATACTTAAACTAGTGGAGCTGAGGCATGAGAAAGCTTGGAATTCGGTGCTGTCGGTTATAGCCAATTCACAAAGAAAAATGAACTAACTAAACATGAATATATGATAAAAATGAGTGTGTGTTTATTTCAACAAGAATTATGAGCAGGTTCCTGTCTAAAATAAATGCTGCAAAAGAAAGAAAAGAAAAAAAATAATTTACATAAGAAACTAAAAGGGATATTTGTTTTATTAGAAGTTTTTTAAATAAACTGCTTATATATTAGAGTGTATAATCAGGCAAATAAAATTATTTTTTAATATAGCATTGCACTGCTGCTGTTTCTAATAGCTGTTCAATATAATTTTAGATCTACACGCTGTCACAGGCGAATGTGTGGAGAAATTGAGACATTCCTAAAAGAGAAGAAAAAAGGGGGAGACAGGGAGTGTTGTATTTCGGGATGAATTGTAAAAGCATCAGTTCAACCAATTAGAAATTAACTTCAGTGCTGAATCATATATGTCCAGCTCCTTCCTGATGTGACAGTTGTAAATCTGTAAAAATATAAAGGATTTACAGGACTGAAGAAAAAAAAAACTGAGGTAAGGAAGTATAATTTCTTCTTTCTTATATATAATTGCATTGCAGTTGTTAATGGATGCTAAATAACAGAACTGGTATCAACTAATTCAGGTAATTCTGTTAAATTTGATATACACACACACAGTTTTCATGTTTAAAAAGAAAAAGAAGAAAAAAAAAGTGTAAATATCATGGCTAACCAGACAGGTTACAATCCATTTCTACTGCAATGAATGGGACAATGTATAGGCTACATTTGTCACAACTAACAACTGCCTGTTTTGTTAGAATTGCTCTTTTTCTTTTACATTCGTTTCCCATTTCATATGCTGTATTGAGAAAAAAAAAGTAGTTTTGCTTGTTTAGCCGAATAATAAAATAAAATTTCATGTTTTCTTGTACTTGGCACTAATGCTGAAAAAATAGGTCTATTATAATACCTCATGGTCTCCCAAATGCAATATCGATTTATTGGATTTAAATGAGTGCATATGAACAGCTCGCAAGGAAAATATAAAATAACATGACATCAAAGGTCTGTAAAGGAATACTGTTGGAATATTCAGTATGTATTACGGCTCTTGTCTGCGTGTTTGTTAGGTTTTCTTTGAACACTTTTGATGCAAGAACGATGAAATATGCCAGCGGACACGTGTCGACTGTCTGCAGACGGCAAATCAAGATTCATGATATCGAGCATCGATCACATGAGGAATGCAGTACGGTCGTAAAGTTTGACGTGTTTGTTAACGCTCGCATACATGTGTGTCACACAGGTATTTATGACCGTTTGATAAACTCCAGAAAGCTGCTATTGTGGGTCTGTTTTATCTAACTGAGAATGAGGGAGTGAAAAATAATCAAATTTCGCATTTCAGAAAAAAAAACGTGAAATTCGATAGCATTAAGCGATAGCCGAAAAGTGTCATTTAGTTTATATAAAACGTGTAAATATCATCAGCATTGCTTTAGTTTTAGGAAATTGGTAAGGACTAAAAAGCCCACCAGAGGGCGCGTGTTGAGGGAAAGTGAAGACTGAACTTCGAGTACACTGACTGTATTAAAGTAGCCTGATTCAATATATACAAAAGATCTAAAAGAACACGACAACGAATAAAAATAATTAAAATAATTAAATGACATAATAATAAAAATAACAGTAATATCATTTGTCACTGTTTCCCACAAATGTTGATATTTCTTGTGTGTTTAGGCCTAAAAAGGATAGCCTATGTCACGATTTTTTTTTTCCACGTTTTAAAAAAATCCCGGGATGTGTTGGTCTTCCAGACGCCGTTCACATTTAAAACTTTATATTTAATTATTTAATCTAAACAGTCAGCCAGCTTTATTAATTTAAAATTATGATTTTTCTAATTATCAGAGGACTTCACATAACAGAATTTTACTTTAGCCTATTTGAAAATGATTTGAATAGATAGTATTTGTAAATATATAATTAAATAATGTCTTTTTCAGATTAACTATTTTTAATGCAAAAAAATTTCATTCGCATGCTATATAATTTATCATTCTGTTTCGTTTCCAAAAAAAAAAAAAAATGTAGGCTACTTTTCCCCTTTTGCTACGTTTTATATGATTTTGGGATTCTCTTATTTTTTAAAATAGAAATTCGTTTAGAATTCGTTTTAGTTAGGTAGCCCAATATACAGATATCAGAAAAAATATTCAATAGCCAAAACGAAAAATTCACATTCGAAATGTTTTATAAATATTTATTAATCTTATTAAATTTCTAGTTATTCGCCTATAGGCTACGTGTTGGCTTTGTGGAGTAGCACGCGCAGGCCTACAGTGCACGTGAAGAACCGCGCGTGTCTCCTCAGTAAATAAATAGAAAGTTCAAAGGCTTAACTGTTTAAATGGTAGAAATACACGAGCCAACAGTTACACGTTTGTAATCTTAATCCAGCCATATATGAGCAATATTCTCTTTATAAAAATAAAACTAGTGCTTTATTTTAAATAATTTATTATATACACAACAAAAATCTGGAAACAATTTTCCATCTTAAGCTACTCTATAAAATTTAGGAGTGCAGGATAAGTTAACTTGAAGTGTTTGTATTGGCTCAAGATGCTTATAGACTGCAGCCAGGAATTGTTGTTTAAAAAAAAGAAGATCACTTCACAGAAAATCCTCATCTTGTGATAACATCAAGAGGGGTTTTTTCTGTTGTACACTGGAATCTGTCATATCATGGCCCTGCCAGTCATCATGAAAATGATTTGGTTCAGTGGTTACCGATGGCTGTGTTTTATTATCATACACACATTGCAGTGATGTGCATTACCAGGCCAGCCTAAGCCTCCCAAACTTAAATATAGCCTCTCACTCGTGAAGATCCTTACTCAAATTCAGAACCGTGTGGGGAAAAGACTCTTTATGATTATTACATGTTTCAACACTCAATTGAAAACATATGGTAAATTAGGCAATTAGCATAATATTTTCCATTTTTGGACAGATAAATGATACCTACAGGCTGACAAATCAAAGGGTAGAAAGACATTTCATGGAAAAACCGATCTTCTGGTCAGTTTAAAGATGTGAAAACATTCCAAATGCTGCTGTAGAACAGAACCTCAGAGAGCCAGACATGTCAAATGGATTATGTCGGTAAATATAAAGACAAAAAAAGTTCTTAATTCATTTCTAGCATAAAAACACTCCACAAATGCCCTTGTAAAACACAAAATGATTATTAAGAATGCAACGTGCACATCATTGGTTGCCAAGAGCAAATTTAGCTAAAACTAAAGAAGACACACAGAAGACATTCGAACAGGACTCCTTCCCTGTGGGTGTACAGCAAACACACCTACACACGCTTTCATTTGTTTCCCAATGAAAGCATCAGGCCACCTGGGCCTTGCATCGAAACTTCATCAATCTCCAGAAATGGAATCCAGTGGAGAGAAAAATCAAATTCTCATTTGCAAGATGGGTAAGGGGGAGAGGAAAGAGAGAGAGAGAGAGCTGGAGGTACCTGGGAAGGCTAACCTCTAGCTGAACCCACAGCATTGAATCGTTTTGCCATTTGTCTGCGATACTGACAGGCTGCAAAGAAGATTAGGCACTCAAGGTTGTGACTTCCTATTCTGCTTATTTCATACCTTGCAAATCATGAAAGACTTCCTCTCGTCAACCACGCCAACTTTTACTAGACCTGGACATATTATATCGAGCACAGAAGCAATATTTTCCTAACCAATGAAAGAAAACGCTTGATGAATATAGTGATGTACGCTCTGTTGACTCATCATTGCACAATGAATAGAGCGACTGACAATGATATGACATTAACAGTTGAAAATCTCTTCCGAATGATCAGTTTACTGGGCAGGAGAGAAAAGAGCGTGTTTGGGTGAAACAGTGAAATTACAAATGAGCGAGAGACAGAGCGAGAGCAAATATCAGCATTTTCAGCAGCATCGAAGCCTTCGGAGAGTGGAGTGAACTTTTGAACCCGTACGACAGAAGCAGCGATGCACTGAGGATGCTCGGGTCTAATATGTGTCTATTTCAATTAATTAACGCAAAGGGAAACAGAGGGTGGGAAAAACGACAGCGCAGAGGAAAGATGGTGTCATCTTTGCCGAAGTCATTTACGTGCCCTATGAAGCCTGCCAATGCCTCATACTTTACTCTTTCTATAACCGCATCGGAATATTAATCGTGATTGGAGGAAAATTAATGGATGATTACTAGAATGGAAGGACACTTTCTGAAAAGTGTTTGATAATCCTGTCCTAGCCAGGGAAACTTTATTTGAACTGTGCTGTGGCTATGGCAACTGAGGTCAATAATGTAGACACGGTTGCCCTAGACATAGTTCAGACAGGTCATGAAATGACCAGAAGAAGACCCAGGGGTCAAAAGTTTACTGTAGGGAGGAAGAAACACTCAAAGTGTGAGCACTCACTGCAAAGTACGCAGGCTACATGGATGAGGATCAGCTGACTCAAACAATGAGGCCATGTAAGGTGCTTGTGATCACATGACTTCACCTTTGCGTGGCCACATGCCATTGCATTAGGATAACTATGACAAGATGAGGCTGCAGGATAAAGCCCTGCTGAAAATTCTTGACAGTAACCGCGAAGATGATTTGCATGTTAGGGCTAGTCACTTTAGTTTGCGAGGGATCACTTAATTGCCAGGCTAAAATGTATTTTTCATTGATGCAAGCTCTTTTTGGACTCTCCAGAGATTCATTACAATAATCAATTTCCTAACCAACACTACCATTAATTAAGAGGCTCTAAGATCTTGAAAAAAAATCTAATTTACATCTTGATGATCTAATTTGCGATAAAGAAACAACTTAACTCTGAATCTTTGGCCTCTCTCTCTCTGATTGGCTTCTCCAGCTTTGCCTGTAGAGCCGTGGTGGGGTAAGATAACAGGAACGAGAGGGGCTTTTGTTTCTGGACATAAATCAAGTCAGTGCACACAAAGAGCCCAGAGCATGTGCAGCCTTTGATAGGACATGCATTGATATTAGCCTCTTAAACACACAAACTCCTGTCAGGCTGACAAACCATACACCTTTTTTCTGTTGTATTTGTTATTACTGAAATGATTGGTGGAACTGACATCTTGTGTATGCAACATAAAAATTGCCTTTTTTTATCATTTTAGTGAAAAACCCAGTCAAATATCTACGCCTCAGGCCATTCAAAGTGATAAGAATGTTTTTTATTCTACTACTTTTGCATTTCCTAAACTTGACCTGGCAAAATATCCACCCCACTGTGAGGCTCCTCCTGCCCTGGGCTTCCCATCCTCGGCTGCAGGGCTGCTGTCATCCAGACGAGGCTGCAGGCACGGTGGGGTCAACCGTGCGGTCTGCGGGTGAAACTCAGTTCACATTACCATACAGACAGGGGCCCTGACAATAGAGCGCCCATCTGTTCCTGTCAGCTATAACAAATCTACTGTCAAACCTCCCTCTGGAGACAGGGAGGCAGAGCAGGCTAAATGAAATAAAACTGACTCCTCCCATCGACGAGTCAACTGCTGCCTCGTCTTCCAGTCAGGTTAGAGCACAAGCAGAGACAGTCAATTTCCCTTCCTCACACTGGCAAGCATGTGACATCACGGAGCGAGTAACGGTGCAGGAATTGAATGCCTGAACTATATTTACCCTCCGCTACAATAGGGTAAATGTGAAAATATCAGCATGCAAGGACACCAGCTCATTCATATCACATATGCATTTTGTTTTTCATTCACTCGAGCTAAGCAAAAAAAATCAGAAGGGCTCACAGCATGGAGCGTCTTTATTGAATCAAAGGCAAATGAGAAAACAAACTAAATCAGAATTGCTGAAAAAGGTGCACATTTGAACCTTAATCTTCTTGATTATATTCCTCTCTCTAATTTCATATGCTCTGAAATGCTCTTCCGCTCAAATTCCAAATGTCCTATCGTAGGGTTTGATGTGAGATTCCCAACTGGTGAACTAAACATGAACCCTGAACTGCACTTGCCCTTGCTGGTCATTATCTTTATTGAAAGAGCGACATGATGCGAATCTTCTTCGAGTTACTCCTCTTTGACTTATATGCCTTTTCCGGCAAAGAAGCGAATCAAAGGAGCACATCCAGGTTTGACCCCTTTTGTTGCTAAATTACAAACAACATATAAAATAAATGGGACAATGGAGTATTCATTTTTACCAGGGTGGTGAGAAGTTTCGTGTCAGTGAACAAGAAGACGTATTCGAGATAAAAAAAAACAATAATTTATGGTTTTCACAATTGGCAATTGTGTAGCCTGACTTTTTTTTTCTTTTTCTGTTCAATCTGGAAAATTGTTAAAAGAAGAAAATATTTCTATGAAGTCAAATCTAGCAAAGAGAGAGAGAGAATTATCTTTGCCTTTTATCGGATTACAGAAGCATCTCAGAGCCGTTAACTAGAGATCAATGATATTGAATTGAACGTCCCTTAATTCTTTACTTTTAGCTTTTTCTGCAAAGCTCCAGGCTTTTGATGCCTCTGAAAAAAATTGTCAGTCGTATGATGAGTGATAAAGTAGTGAAAATGGATTAAACGGCCCTCAGGTACAGTGTTGAGTTTCAAGACCAGCTGGTTACAGAGGTGCCAAGGATGATCAGTCACAGATCTGGCCCGAAGCAACAGCAAACTGGCCATATTGGCAAAAAAACAATCAGCAAACACAAAACACAGATTTTGTCTGGCCATTTTCAATCTGCAGTACATCCTGTTTTTAAACTCTCTCTAAATGTTGACTTTCATTCCACGTTTTTCAAATTCTAGAAGGCTATACAAAAAAGTACATTTACTTTGTGTCAGAGGCACAAGAAAGCTAACATTTAGACACCATTGTTAAACACAGGCAAACATGCCACAGTTTAACCCTAAGAACCCAGCATGCCTCAGCACACAAACATCCTGCCCCGCCTGCCACTAGAGGGAGCTCTTCATCCCTTTTCTATGGAGGTAAAAGACCACCCTCCCATTCCCCCTCCACACACTCCTCAATGCCAGCAGCAGAGTTGTGGGAATCCACTAGAGGGTGATCTGTTACCAAACACCTCCACTGGGGTATTTCATCATTACCAGTGAAACCCCCACAACAAGAAATGTGCTAAAGATGCTTTAGACAAGTTTCCTGTCTTGACTTATCACAGCTTACATGCATTAGACATACGAGTAAACACACTAATATGCTCTTAGAGTGGCTTAAACTCACGCTCTGTGGCTCCTTCCTCCTGGTAGTCGGAGGCCACTGACATATCATCTGAGGGGGCAGAGCGTCCCAGACTGGAGCTGCGGTTGTCATCTGAACTATCCTCAAGATTGGATTCATCTAGGATCAAAAAAATAAAATCAAAAAAGCAAGAGCTTCACATAAGTAGAAACTTTGTTAAGTGAATTCGACAGATATACATAAAAATGAAAATGCAGTGGGAGGAAAATGTAATCATTTTTGTCAAACCGACGACTTGTTTTCTAAAGAACCATTGTTCCGGGAAAGACTGAATCTGAACGGAAATCTCGCTGAGCAATTAATTAGAATTATGAAACAGCTGTTCACTTACTTCTGTGGGGAAATTCTTGTGGGTGTCTGTAAAGAGAGAATTTAGAAATGCTTTTTGAGAAGAACGTTAAAATAACCTTCTAAACAAATGGACTTTGCAATGCTCAAAAGTTTTATTAAAATGTATAATGCTTATAATCAAGTGCATGTAATGTTTGCATTGTTCCACTATCTTTCTTAGTCTAGATAAACATTTCAGCTCTACAATGAAAGTCGTACTACAAATTCAAAAAGATCTGAAGAGGCGTTTGATTGATGGAAGGTTGAGCATCTGTAACACATGCACTGTAAAACTGTGCATTGCAGCGTTTGCAAACGATGCATTGATATCTAAGTATTCATGTAACCTAGTGCTGAAGAAAAAAAAAAAGTATGTTTGTTCTCCTTGCAAACACCTTGTTTCAGCACAGCAAACCACAAAACCACTCCAACGCTGTAATTGTACTCCTTGCTTCTAAAAACACAACAATAGAAAAACTGAGCAATTTGCTTCCTGTCTGTTTAACTGTTGTGTTTCATTTGTAGCTCGACTAGGAGCAAAGATGATTCGCTTCTATATACTTTTTGTGGTCTTCATTGTGCAATACAAACAAGGAGGAGCAAGTATGTGTCAGCTCTAATACTTGCACGAGAATAAAACATACTGTGACATCCCTCACCTCTTCTGGATAACAAGAAAATTTCGTAGGAGAATTTCTCTGGCCTCTGCAGCAGCATTACTGAGATTCTCATCTTGGAGTATTTCAAAAACAAACAGCTCACAGTCTGAAAAAAGGAGAGAAAAAACAACCTCAGTAAACTACTCATGCTATGTTAGAGTCTGTTTACAAGATACCAACATGAGCAAAAAATAATGACATAATGACACAAACTTTTACGTTGAATTTCAACATGTGGAAAGAGAAAAATGTGACCTTTATCTCATGTGATTTTGCTACTCAGTAGAGCATACATGTTTTCAAAGATGCAAATAATCATAAAAGGATTTTTCTATTCATGCAAATGTCATTGACGCCAGAATGTTTAAATGACAATAGTCATCCTGTCTGCCTGTCAGAACAACGATAACAATCTCATGATGGCATCATTCATGAAGTACCATTTTGTACAATATGTTTTCCTCTAGAGTAAACACAGCAAAGCAGAATAATTACAAGAGAAAATAAAACTACTGAAATCATAAAATAGTCTGTATCAAGGTTTAATAACATAGACCACAAATTTAGTTATGACATATTTACAACGAATTGGAAAACTAACTTTAAGATGTAGCCTAAACAGGTGCTTTTTTTGTGTGTGATTTCCCTCTTTTTTCTTTATTTAGTAGGCTATGCTAGAAGCATATTTTTAAAGTCAAAAGTTGACATTTATCAAATGCTATAGTTCACCTGAATAAAAACAGACAAAAACATACAGTAAAAAAAAATAGGTAGCGTATATTTACGCATATTAAGAAGCACAAAGATCTGATTCAAATTAAATTAACAATGAAACAATGGAGAGTACCTCTTAATAGTTGTCTGATGTCATCAACCGCCGTCCCCATCTCTTACTCTCTGAGTAAGACTCCAAACAGAAATAAAAGCTAATAAAATATGCTAATGTAAACGATTGAAGGTCAGAAAAATTTTAATGCATTTGTTGGTCACTTGTCATCCCACATAATGAGTTCACAGAGTGAAATAAAAAAGAATTGAAAGAGATAGGCTATCCACACACACGAACCGGTTCGCGGAGGGAAGAAGAGGAAGTGCAAAGCACATTGTTGTGAAAATGAAACAGCCTAAAGAGATGTAGGCGAGCTACTTTGTGACATGAGTCTCAAATTAAAGTCAAATTAATTGCAAAATATTACAACTGAATTTGCCTTTTCCACCATATATTAATTTTTAGACCATCCACCCAGGTAAAATACAATTGAGTAGTCTACACCGTTTTGAATTTGTTGTCGCTTAAAGTGTTTTCGTTTGCTGCGATTTGACAGCAACGTGTCGTGCTCAAACCCACTGTAGCCTACCTCTTTTTTTTTATCTCAATGTTTGCCTCAGCCACTATCTAATATCATGACCATCGATCGTGAGTATCAGCGGTCTAATGTCTAAGTTGTGGCCATGTTTTCTCCACATTGAACGACTCGTAATGTTTATAAAGGGTACCATAGGCCTCTGGTCAGTGTGTTTGTTTAAATGACGTTTTCATATTGTTGTAGGTCGAGTCAGGTGACCAATTATTATTTTATGCAATGTTTACGACTCTGTACTGTTATTTGTGTGATTAAAAGTAGTTTAGAAATCTATTACTCACTCTGAATTGCATAAATTAGTATCAAAGCTTGCTGTTGTCACGAATTTATCTCGATCCTGAGGTGTACTGTGACACTGATAGAAAACATAGCCTACATTTTAAATTTACCATTCATTTATTGTGAAAAACACATTTACTCATTCTTGTTGTCATTATTGCTATTTTTTTTTTTATTATTTTTGTTAGAAATAATTTGCCTACTATGCCATCACAACTTCCTGCCCTCGTTTTATGTTAACGTTAATAAATAAATAAATAATTTATTAATATATAATGAATATAAAGTGTGTATAGCTTCTTCTTTTCTTTTTTTTTTTTGGTCTGCCCTGCATTTGCTCAGTGGAATGACTCCTGTTCATGCAGTGTAGTCTCTCTGATTCATTTGCATCATATCATAAAAGCTTTTGCTTGCCTTTCACAATTGTTTGTAAAATTCTGAATCAGCAGTTTGATGCTGAGCTAGCACTTAATGCATGTGAAAGACTAGGGACTACATCACATTGGGGCAGCACAATCTCAGTCTTCTGTTTTCAAAGTTATTATATTAATAACAGAATTTAATCAGAGCAAGGCCAGTTTATTTTGATTATGTTTAGGGTACTATATATATTGATAGACCAACATAATATGTGTAAGAAGAAATGTTAAAAAGTGGGGGAAAATTGGTTGTTAAAAAAAAATGTAAGCTGGAAGGGCCTTTTTTAACCACATGTAGGGTAAAAGCCACCCACCCCTCCAACCTGGGCCAAAAAGCCCCTGGGGAAGTGATATTGCAAAAACAAATTCTCATAATATCCAAATGTTTTGAATGGAATTATTTTTAGTAACATATTAATTACTTACTTAGTCAAGTCAAGCTGTGTAATTTATTATTTGCAGTTACACAGGGTAATGAAATGAGACGAGGCTCAAATTGCAGGAAAGACAATGACACTCCAGACAATTGTACTTGCAGTATATTTTAACACTTTGACATTTCATATCCTTTTAAATGTTTTATAAGAACTTATTTATTGTTTTGCCTTTAGTACAGTACATTGAATATCTTGGCGCTCCAATATGAACATGTTTTTACAAATTAATCTCCATTGTGATTGGAGAAGTCAGTGTGAGCCATTTTGCATATCTGTTCCTTTCCAATGATATAAAACAATTAGTTGCACTTTAGGTGTGATGTATTTTTAGTGGTGTTTCAGTGTTTTGGTTGCGACATAAAAGTATTTGGTTGAATTTTTAGTTGCACTCTGACTTTTTAAGAGTTTATATACATGATAATTTCAGAGATTTTCATTAGCTAATTATGCAATAATCAAAATATGATTACAGGTTAGATCTAATTTCATCAAAATCATCATTGCACATGATGACTTTATGGTTAATTTTTTTCAGTGCGTATCGACAAACAGGTGTTTAGGAAAGTACTATGGTGTATTTTCAACTGAACCTTTTACCACCCCAGGAAATACATTATACATAAGCTAACATAAGCCTTACCTTGCTGACAAATGTAAAAGCCTACTAGATTTTTAGATTTTCTGAAGAAAAAGTAAATGATGATTGCCTATGCAAAAGTCCTTGCCACAACGGTACGGTGTTGTGGTTTGTTTCCAGAGCGTTGCTGTGGGGTTGTTGTGGCATTGCTTGGTGGTCGCCTACAGAGTTAGTTCACCCAAAAATGAAAATTTTGTCATTAATTACTCACCCTCATATCGTTCTACACCCTTACGACCTTTGTACATCTTCAGAACACAAATTAAGATATTTTTGATGAAATCCGAGAAGTATCTGACTCCTCCAAAGATAGCAATTTAACCAGCACTTTAAGGGTCCAGAAAGGTACTAAAAATGCTGAAAGTAAACAGCGTAAGAGAATGACACAGAAGAAAGATATTATTGAATAAAGTTGTTATTTTTGTTTGTTTTTGTGCACAAAAAGTATTCTCGTCACTTCATAAAATCAAGGTTGAACCACTGCAGTCACATCGACTTTTTTAACAATATCTTTAGTACCTTTCTGGACCTTGAAATTGGTAAAGTTGCTGTGTATGGATCAGATACCTCTCAGATTTCATCAAAAACATCATAATTTGTGTTCCGAAGATGAACGAAGGTCTTACGGGTGTAGAAAGACATGAGGGAGAGTAATTAATGACAGAATTTCCATTTTTGGATGAACTAACCCTTTAAAAGAGCCCACTCAAGATTTTATAATATCACATGATTTTCTAGTCACCCATGGCTTGAGTTTATCCTTCAGTATAAACAAAGTCCCTCATTCTATATTCTTTGGTATAAGTCTATGAGATTTTCCTACATATTTGATCATCCTCCACTTGAAAATTTAAAAGGGATAGTTCACCCAAAAATCATGTTGTTCCAAACCTGCATGAGTTTATTTTTTCTGTTGAACACAAAAGAAGATATTTTGAAGAAAAATAAAAATGATCATTTTTGGGTGAACTATCCCTTTCAGTCCAGCTGTTTAGAACCGTACAATTTTACTAACAAATGCAAACAAGAGCACAATTTAAGGTATTACTTATGGCAATAGCACAAACCTGAGGCGAGTTATGTTGGTTAACTCAATATAGTTGTTCAAAGCTCAATCTACTATAAATATCAGAACTCATATTCAGTAATTTATTATATTTGCCAGTTTGTTAGGTGTAAGGTGTTGTGCACAGGTACAGGGTGGAGGCAGATCATGAAAGAAAAACATCTGAATGGAGAAGGGGGAGCAGAATTCCAAGGAGAGGACATGACCGAATGACCCCTTCGTCACTGTCCCTGCAGCTATATGGCCCCTTGTGAAGGTAGATAGAGGAATGAGCGTGGCCCTCCACTCCAGCATGAGCACTGCCTCCTGCCTGCTGGGCACAGCCATATGAAAGGATCTTGCCTTTGTAATCCGCCCGGGATTACACCTCCCAACAATGCACAGCTGAAAGAGCGACAAAGACCCAGTATCAAACACAGGCCTGGGCTGATGAGAGGAACCTGCTATGATCTCCTACCACCAACACTGACATCAGCGCCTCTCATCTCCCCAAGAGAGCTCTTTTAGCATTCGCCTACTCTTTTATTCTGTCCCCTTATCTGGGAACACAGGCTTTTTTATCTCTGCATTCCTTTTCATTTGCGTTTCACTTGGGGGAGGGGCAGAACTCTGTCATCTGAGAGCCCCCAACCGCCCTGACCTGACACACTCCAACATGGTCACACACCCCTCGAGAGACCAGGGGTCAATATGAAGGCACTGGAACAGTTTCAGAGTTTGTCGTCTGTTCCATCAGGAGATTCAATTACTATCAACCGGTTTATAATGTGTTTCTTGTTAAATGGTATGAAAACATTTTTGCCCATTCAAAGCCTTGTCCAAGCTCATCTTTGTCGCTGGTTTGACCCTTTGAACTCAGTTCAGATACTTGCTGCTAATTAACGTCCCCACACATGCACAAGACACTTCAAGCACTTGCAGGCAGCACTTAGAAGATGTTTGTGTGGGTGTTTAAGGACCTGTGTGGTAAATATTTCCAAGAAGATGGGGGAAAGTATAATAGTTCGTCAAAAGAATTTCCCAGGTATCAGTTTATGTCAACACCCACATATCAGTCATGATGAACTTAGAGGAACATTTTTCACTACAGCTCTTCAGTTGAATGAATTTGGTTCACTGTTTTCATACAAAAATGGCTAAATTGTTTAAGACCATTTGAAAGTTTATTGTTGAAATGAATAGTTCAGAAAAGTTTGAATTTTTTAGATAATGTCTAAGAAACAGAAAAACATTTATTCATGTGCATATGCTTAAAGGGATAGTTCATCACAAAAAAAAAATCATCCTCATGTCATTCCAAACCTGTATGCATTTTATTTCTTCTGTGGAACATAAAAAAAATCATCCACTCAGTGAACATCAGTGGGGTCCAATGATGTTTTGGACCCCATTGACTTTCATTGTATGGACAAAACTGTTAAAACATTCTATAAAATGTGACCCTGAACCACAAAACCAGTCATAAGTCGCACAGGTATATTTGTAGCAATAGCCAACAATACATTGTATAGGGCAAAATTATCGATTTTTCTTTTATGCCAAAAATCATTAGGATATTAAGTAAAGATCATGTTCCGTGAAGATATTTTTGTAAATTTCCTACCGTAAATATATTTTTAAAAGTGGTGGTTAAAAATTATAGTCCCATTGCTAAGGACTTCATTTGGCGATTTTTATTCATAAGATATTTTTATTCAGATTCCAGATTTTCAAATAGTTGTATATCAGCCAAATATCCTAACAAACCATACATCAATGGAAGGCTAACAGCTTTCAGACGACGTAAAAATCTCAATTTCAAAAAAATGACCCTTATGACTGGTTTTGAGGTCCAGGGTCACAAATATTTTCTTTTAGTAAAGTTATACAGGTTTAGAACAGCATGAAGGTGAGTGAATGATGACAGTATTTTTATTTTCGAGTGAACTATCCCTTTAAACATCATCAGTCAATTATTCATCATGAAACTATAAACCCAAAAAAATTTGCAGGTGTTTAACTAATTTAGCTTGTATTTATGTAATTTTTCCCGTTAAATATAAAGGTTTCTATGAGATTTAATTGTGGAAAGAGAAGCTACAAATCATAAAATAATACCATGTTAATTTTATTACTGAAATCTGATACCTTTGGTTTTGTAGCTTCAGTGTATAGTGCTGTAGCTCATATTCTGCTGGTTGGAATATAAAACCTTTGGGATTCAGAAAGGGGCGGTTGGTTGTATCAGTATCCACTAATTTTCAACCTTCACCGCCTTCTAAGAGAGACCAGGGAGGCAGTCCATGAGATCAACGATCTGTCACTGATAAAATGAACTGTCAGCTTTCATTTGTCTCCCTCTGGCGCGCACTACTTGCCTCTCTAAATCATATGAGTGACGGAGCACGGGTTACACTTTGCCAAGCTCTAAGATCCCTACAAACAAAACCACATGCAGGAAATTTGTCAATTCAATTATGACAAAAACACCATAGTGTTGGTTTTGAGAGTAACTGGCAACTTTCCAAATCGCCTTTTCTAAGCAGGTGCAATAACTTCACTTCTCTCGACCTCATAATCTAATCAGTGTTATTCTATAAAAAACCTTGCACATTTGTTTTTACACTGCCTAAACCAATATCTGTTGGTTGCTTACTGGCAAGAGCCCAGTCTGTGTGCTACAGGGTCTCGGAAGCTTGTCCCTCTCAGTTACTCAGCTAATAAGGCGGTGGACTGATTAAATCGCCTCGTGAGGACATGGATACGATTGAGCGAGAGGGGGATGGTCATATGGGTCTGTGTGGAGAGCGCAAGAGGAAGGCTTCCTGTTCTTCCTGTTTTCACCGAAAGGAGGAGGCTATCTGCATGTGGCCACTGTCTTAGCTGTTGACTGTATGTCTGTGAAAGACAAGAAGACATATAAAATGACCCCCTGACCCCTGTTTCAAGCCCATGAATAGTGTATACAGTATTCTTTTTATCTCTTTGAGGTCACGCACCCCAGCAGAGTGACATGCTTCAGAGGGACTTGAACAAGACTCAGGAAGTCAAGCCAGGCATTTGATTTGTAAAAGACCCTCTGACAAGCACACCCAGCAGGGAGAGTATATACATTGCAAGCTTCAGATCTGCCCTAAACATCACCTTAAAAGTGACCTGACAGCAAAGGCGGTGTACCTGTCAATATGATTTTTGTCATTGAATTTATAATGTGATATTTCTACACTGTAAAAAAAAAAATGTTCGTGATTTGTTATCACAACATTTTTTTGTCAAACGAACTTAGATAATTAATTTGGTTCAGATAACATAATATTTTAAGTTTTTGTTGATTAAACCAATCACCTTCATTGTATTAACTCAAATTTTTTAATTTCGATGAACTCAAAAGTTTAAGGCAACCAGGTAACTTACTTTTAAGTTAAACCAACAATTCTTTTTGCAGGGGGTTTTTCTTCATTTTATTAAGTACCGAAGGTAAGTGTTTTCAATTTTAATATTTTCTTATTTTAATTATAATATAAAATCATGTGTTGGCAATGCTGAATATTCAGCAGCCATTACTCCAGTCTTCAGTGTCACATGATCCTTCAGAAATCATTTAATATGCTGATTAGAAAATTTCTTATTGTCAATGTTGAAAACAGTTGTGCAGCTTAGTAGTTTTGTGGAAATGGAGATACATTTTTTTTCAGAATTATTTGATAAATAGAAAGTTTTTGTTTTTTTTAAAAACAGCATTTATTTGAAATGGAAATCTTAACATTATAAATGCATTTACTCTCTAAAAAATTCTGGGTTGAAAACAACCCAAGTTGGGTTGAAAATGGACAAACCCAGCAGTTGGGTTAAATGTTAGCCCAACCTGCTAGGCAGTTTTATTTAGCCCAACTATTGTTTAAAAATTACTTCATGGCTGGCTTAAAATGAACCCAAAATAGGTTGGAAATTACAAATCAGACACATAATTACTAGGCAACAGTAATAATCAAAATGTAAACATTTATTAATAAGCAATTTAGATGTTTATTGTTTAATTATTATTCATTAAACTTATTAATAAATGTTCATTTATTAAACATATTAATAAATGTTAATTTCCAACATATTTTGGGTTCATTTTAAGTAAGCATTACAGTAATTTTTAAACAATAGTTGGGCTAAATAAAACTGCCTAGCAGGTTGGTCAAACATTTGACCCAACCGCTGGGTTTGTCCATTTTCAACCCAACTTGGGGTGTTTTTAACCCAGCATTTTTTAGTGTACTGTTACTTTTAATCAATTTAGCGCAACCTTGCCAAAAAATAAAAAAATGTAAAAATATATATATATATATATATATACACACACAAACAACCCCAACGTTTTGAACAGTAGTTTATATATAAATATATTCTTTATGGGGAGGTTTAAACATCCATATATTTTTTTTCATAAAAGGGTCAAATTTTGCCAGCAAAGTGACTGTGGCATCATTTATCAGTATGTAAAGTGTGTCTTTCTTTGAAATATTTGCCAATCTTACCTGATGTAATCTTAAAAATGACTGCTCCACTTTTCACAAAATGACTGACTTTTTGATGACTACTGCTGACTGCCTCTTTCCCAGATATGCATCTATTTTCTTTCTCCCTGTCTTTCCAAACAGTTTATTCTATCCCTATGTATTATTGTTGTTTGAGGATGCTACTTTTATCTTCCTCTAATTTGCCAGTATCTGTGGACTGCTCTTTTTGCCCCACATTCTGCAGTGCAAGTCTTTTCTGCATGCTGACAACCTGGTGAAAAACAGCCTCCTCCTCCGGGCTGACTGAACATCTGTCTCTGCAGCACTGTAGCTCTTCCACTGATGCCCACAGATGGGAGACCCAGTAGGAGCCCAGAGCCACACAGCCCAAAAGGGCAAGCAACAAACACTACATACTTAATAACTTAAAGTAAATATGTTGCATTGTTGCGGTTTTGTTTTTTTTCTTCTGGGTGACCGACTAATATGTATTTTTTGTTTTTTCCAAACACCTTTTTTTTCACATGCTTGTTTCAACGGTGATGTTTGTGCCATTATGGCATATTTATGCACTATTTTAAATGAAATGAAATAAAGATGTTTTTAATCAGCATCCTTACCAGTATTTGTCATTTGCATTAGATGGACTGACTTGGAACGGATTTAACTAAAAATGGACTTATTACAAAATACCTCACATAACGTATAATGGTAAAAATTAAACTTGTACATCTTTAACCATTTTGTTATGAAATCACCTTTGTATTGATGCGAAATTGCTCAGTGAAAATTCTCAATATCCAAATCTCAATAGCAGGTACTTTAGCAACTTTTGTTTCATTCATTTATTTAAAATGAATTTTATTGTCTATTTATATTAGAGATGTTACATTTTCTGTTTATAGTGGATAATTTGTTTTGGAGAGAGATAACACTCTGATTGACCTTTGGGAAGACACCCTTCTCATCCCCTGCTGGACAGGCCCATGGCTTTTGTGAATTAATTTAGGCCTGAACTCCAAGTGAACCTGGTCAGTGGAGAGGGTGCTGACAGTGCGTGGCTGCTGGGGCAAATACTGTGCAAACCCAACACCCTGAGTAAATATTGAAGCAGTCCATCAGATGATCAGGGGAATGTCAAGTCTTTGCAAACTTTCTAGAAGAATTGAGGCTAATGTAGATAGTATCTAGGGTTAAACAGTTTCCCCCCCAATGTAATAGCTCACCTCTTTGCTTACATTCTGAATATGATGTTCCAAAAATAATCATCAAATGAAATAAAAACAGATTTGCAGTAAAATGTTTATGCAAACAAAGGTCATTTGTTTTATTTCCCAGTACATTACATATACCCGCGGTTTCACAGACAAGGCTTAAGCCTAGTCCCAGACAGACTAAAATGCACGTTTTATCTTAAAGTAACTTGTTTTGTCTCAAGATGTACACCAGTAATGCTTTTTTCTAATGTTTAAAAAAAGCTACTTAAATGTCCTAATTGAACTAAAGCCTAATCCTGACTTAATCTAAGCACTGTCTGTGAAACCAAGCCATTATTTCTTTAAATCGATCACTCTTCTTTCTGGCCTTGTCTAAGAATGTACAAATGAGATGAAAAGGGTCTTATTATCATAATGACTTGGAGTTAATAAAGTTCTTACTCTGCTACAAGTCCTACTTTCTTTACCTGCCGTATTGTTGTGCTGTGCCAAGTAGGATTGAAACCTCAAATCTAGACAGTGAGTGTTATTCTGAACACCAAGGAGTGTTTACATGTTTAGAGAGCTTGGAGGCACAAAAAGGTGAAAAGGTCATAGGAAGCCACCCGGTGTGTAATGCAACATTCCTGTTGTCAAACTATACAGACTAGAGCAACACTGATTTAAATTAGGTCTATTGTATTGCAACATCCTCTGACAAAGGACACAATCTTACAAACATCATGAAGAGCCTTTTAATTAAAAGATAATCAATAAATTGATTTAAATTGGATGAAATTATAAATCAAACATATTTCAGAAAAATAAAATATTTATTTATCACAATGTCACAGGCCAGGTTGTTTTCTAAATACATAAAAATGTCAGTCTTTTCAACAGTTTTTTTTTTCTCTTTCAACAGAGGAATGAATCTATAGTGCAAAATAGGATCTCAACCTGACAGAAAAAAAGAACATTTAAAAGTTTTGCTTTTGACTATACCCTGTTAATGCATTTTGAACCATGAATTCAGTAGCTCTAATGCAGCAAAATTGATTAACTTTGCGTTTTATAAAACACACATGCACACACTAGCACGTATAATGCTTTGTCTACAACAGCGGAATAAGTTAGGTAGTTCTCCACAGCACAAGTTCGTTTGCCACAAAGGCACGTACGCATCAAATAGTAGTGGAAGAGTCTGAGGTAGGCGAAGCACCCGGGGATGAGCTGTTTGAGTTGTCTGCGCTTTGACCAGAAGAGCAAAGAGTCGCTCGTTTAATTATTGGCGCTGTTCCTTCCTTCTCGCGCTTCTTCTGTTTCATTCTGCGATTCTGAAACCAAATTTTAACCTGCGTTTCGTTCAGTTCGAGGGTGGCGGCCACCTCCACTCTGCGCGCCCTAGTCAGGTACTTGTTGAAGTGAAACTCCTTCTCAAGTTCTGTGAGCTGCTTGGTGGTAAAATTGGTGCGTATTATGTTCTGCTGGCCGTGGATCCCATATTCGGCGACTTTAGACGGGAAAAAAAGACAGCTTAGATTAGAAATGTCATTTGACAGCATTTTAATATTACATACATTAATATTTATAGTAACCGCTGTAATTACCCTAAACTCACCTGTTTTAGGGGGGTTCCTCTTGACTTTCATCCAGTCAAACGTTGGCGCTTGTTTGATGTTCGTCTTGGAGTCGCTGTCACTGTCAGGGGAGACCTGGTACTTGCCGAAAGAGCCATAGCCGTTTGGTTCGTGTTCTCCATAGGGATACGACTGATAATGGCTTGCAGAGACCGAGCCAGGCCTGCAGTTAGATTCACTGTAAGTTCCAATGTTGGATCCCATATTCACGACAGAAAAAGCAGGGGACTGAAGGCGCATGTGGTCATCTGCTTGAGTGAGAACGTGCTGATGTCCATAGTCCGAGAGAGGAGGAGGTCGTGTTTGCTTGCAGAAATTGGTGTGTCCAGTTTTCCCCATATCCATATTGATGTGGTATGGCTGCGACTGAAGTTGTGAATAAGTTGTGCCATGAGTTTCGTGCGATGCCGGTGTAAAAGTGTTCCCTCCGATTGGCCGTCCCTCGGGAATGAAACTATTTGTACTTGTACAAGCACTTGGCAAGTATTCTTGCTCCATAGAAAAACACCCAACCTTCGAACTATAAGTGTTAGTACCACGGTTGTAAATCGTATAATCTAAGTAGGAATTCATTGTTGACTGACCAAGCAAAATTGATTAAGCAGGGTCAATATACGCTGATGTGTGGTCCCAGTGCCCCTACAACCTCTAAGCAGTATGTCAAACCACACAAAGTTCTATCCGAGCTCATATCAGTTAAGTGACAGATCATGTGACTAATTTTGCACCAATAGTGTGCGACCTGCGGAAGCACTCTGGGCGTTGCAGGTGTCCATCAAACGATTCGTATTTACATGACAAACACATCAATCGAATCCACCCATCAATCTGATAAACTGGCAATGTAGATCTAATGTGAATTAAAGCGAGCACAGCAATTAGCCTATAGCAGCGAATTTATATTGTATTCGTGACGGCAAGGACAACTGAAGTTGTGTTGCAAACTATAAATAAACAGGCCCTAAAATTCATCATACGCATTATGTAGACCATTGACTTATAGTCCGCCTTTGTGTTTTCCCCCAGGGAGTTTCTTGTGCTATTTTCAAATCTAAGTTCCTAATTTAACCAGACTGAATGAACTTCTATGTACACCAATAGCCTACAGCTTGGCTTTATCTCTCTCTCTCTCTCGATATGGTGAGCCACCCTACTTTTTAAAATAATGCTTAGATATAATCTCCCATTAAAGTAAGGTTTTTATGATGCTAGAATAATTTGCTCCTAAGCAGAGGGAGTTCGTGAAACTTGCCCTTGGTTTCTAGGATTATTTCCTAAAAGCAAAGGATAAGAGCTTAAAACAGCCTATTCGACTTCAGAGAAACCTAAAAACTTAATTTGTAGTGCAGGTGACAAAAATTCTCTACTCGATTACAGAAAATTATTAACAAGAATTGTAAACTGTCCCAGATAAACTCTGATGATTAGATCTTAGATTTCAAATGAACATCGCGAGAACCTTGAATTTAGCCTATCAGAAGCAATTGGCCTAAGTAGCTACATTACACACACTAAAATGTCAAATTCATAGCGCTTTTCATTTCCACACAATATTTTGAATTATTAACCCCAATGACGTTATTACATCAATCAATTACAGTACTATAATACTTATTTATCATTAAAAAATAATTTCGGATATTAAATGAAACTGGCATTTAATCATTTGAAGGGGGACTTTATCTCTGGGGAACATGACAGAATAGTTTTGGAGGAGACAGAGAATGCTACCCATTAATGTAGGCCTATCTAGATAAGCATTCCCAACCATATTTACGGAAGGGCCTTTTACCTGAGGCACTGCATATGCCATGAATAAATCAATCAATCTCTCGCAGTTTCACTCAATACGGTGGTGATGGGCTGTTGATCGGAGATAGTCCAGCAATAGCTACGAGAGACAATTCTTTTCAACCAACAATCTTTTTTGCCTCATCCTCCGGTTCTGAAACCAAATTGTTATTTCCCTCTTAGTAGGCTATAGGTTTAAGTAGGCTAAACTGGGCATTTCCACACGTCTCCGCCTGCACAAATATGGGTTGAAGTGGATCTTCTCAGGCTCTACAGCTGGTCACTTGTATAGCAGTACGTGCTCTTTTTGAGGCAATGAATCCCAGCGGGGTTTTCTTGTCGCTCTTGAGCTGTTAAAGAGGATATGAATTTATATTAATTGGATTTGAACCAATAACTCTACATTGGGACAAAATTCGCATCAACAATATTTGAATTAACAACAGCGAAAACATATTTCACACATTGTCTGTGAAATAGGCTATATGTTTTAGTTTACATTTATGGCAAAAAACAAATAGGCTATTGCATCATTATTTATGTTTCTGATAAATAATAATTTAATTTAGATTTCTGAACGGTGGGCCTATTTACTCACCACAAATGACGCCGTGCTCCTCTTTGTCGTTTTCTTGAATTCTGGCATCCAAGAAAATGTCTAGAAGCTGTTGATTCCTAAAGTTACCTTCGGTAGTTTGCAGGAAGGAACACTGACGAGCTACTGTCTTGATTGAGGATGGTATAACTACAACATCTATTTTTTTCTAGTTTTAACATCCTCTTTATCTCGTTCTGTATTCCATCTCACTGTGCAAGTTCTTCCTTAGCGATCGCTGACCCAATATGTTTAGGGTGATGAATTTTGTCATTATGTTCAAATGCATAACGACGTTGTTGCAAATAATTCCGCGACGTTGTGAGACAGACGTTATTGTTGTTCGTTATCTGCATTTTCTGGACGGCTTTCATCAGTTATGTTGGTCCTTTCTGGGGGTTTAGCAAAACTCTGGCCTCTCGTGTCATGTGACAGTATGGTTCCGGAGGCCCGCTGGAAGATGACCTGCAGGGTCAGAGCAACACGGTGTGAGTCAGGGAACATGAATCCATCATCGCAACAAAAAGGAAAAAAAGATATGAATAGTGTCTATTTTGCGGAGTATACGCACTGCCAGAAACCAAAATATCTCACTGTGCTGCTGACAAAAAATACATAGGCTAATGTAACAAGTCTTTTTTCTTCGTGATATAAGAAGCATATTATTTAAAAACGCGTCTTATGCAATTTGCATTAACAAATCATAAACTCAGAATAAATTAAATATAAAAATGTATTTTAAAACAAATTTTAGATGACATTGTGCCATAGAAATAGGCTAAATACATCTACGAACAATTGCATTGAAATATTCAACGATAGCCTATGTGAGAAAAATGTCTTTAAAAATATTTGAGAAAATATTTTTTTGTACTGGTAGGTACACCGAGGTAAACCAAAATGTGTTCAAGGTATCGAAATAATTCTACACATTTGAGAAAAATAGACTATTGGCGGAACAATTGTTTTGTGAACGACTTAGGCCTACATATCAAGAATTAAAGAACCATGTGCACTTCTTATTCTCGTTTTATTAGACCTACAGACATCTGATCTTTGTATTGCTGGAGTAACATCGTCTGTCTCTTTCTATAAGAATAGGGAAGGTAATTCAACCAGAAAAACAACGTTTGGAAAATCGTTAATCATGAATCAGGGCAAAATAATAATGCTTTTGAATGAATTATCCCGAATGTAAGTACGGCAAGATCTCAATTTAAAATCACTAAAACCGAACTGTTCTAATGGTTATGGAAAATAAAAGCTGAAGCATTTAAAATAAGAAGATGGTCGCACTTTGAAATGACAAAATATATTTATTTTTAATCGTGACTGGGATGATAAAAACTAAATAACGAAGAAAGAGACTAGTTGGAAAAAACAATGAGAAGGGGAGTGTGCAGTGGTGTAGAACAACGCACAAAGCCCAGTGAACTCGTCTTGAACCTTAGCCAAAGTACTAGGGCGATTAATCACCAAGACAGATCCTCCGCCATTCACAAACTGTGAGCTTATTCTTCAGCAGCTTGATTTCGTAGAGAGTCACATATCAGATAAATATCTGCAAATAAATATATTTTACGTAAGTGCACAAGCTAATTCACATTAATCAACATTTGAAAAAAACCTTGTTGAAAACAATGTTTGCAGCTTCACTCCGAATTCCTGCTGTATCACTGAAAATGAGTTATGTCTTAAGTACCAAATAAAAATATGTTCCTCTCCAGGAAATGACAATAGAAATGCAATAAATGCTTACCTATAGCCTAAGTGACAAGCCAAAGGATCGAGTGTATCAAATCTATGGGTGAACTCAGCAAAAGACCCAGTTGAAATTAGCATAATGACCCAACAGTAATCAGACCCAACATTTTAGAAAATAACACGTCATAACAAAACCAAAATAGAGCCCATTATCCATATTCTGTCTAAAGCGTACAGTATCAGGCTCCTGAAAGGAAATTTTCCTCTTCCGAGAGGATTACAGATGTCTTGAATGTAAAAGCTGATGGAGGCAAAGAAGGATGTCTCTCGGAGTTAGCAATCGATATAAATTGAACTGCGAAACAAACAAAAATTAAGCAAGATCAGGATGTTGCTCTGAAGCAGTATTGACGTGGTGTACATACCAAACGATCAAGAGCGTTTACCACAAACAACACAAACCAATGAAGAGATGTGTGCGATTTTCAATTAAATAAGCTGATAGTGGCTCGTGTATGTTAGTGAGATAAGCAAATGTTTATTGAGGAGCCGGTTATAAGTCATTAAATGTCTGGGGCTTTATAGCACATGCGTACGTTTTTTAGCAGCTAAATTACAGTATACAAATATACAAATGCGGCATATATCATTGGTAAAAGTAGCCTTACGTTTTCTCTGCAGAAGGATAACGAGTCCTGATTCTGAAAGCACACAAATAACTCTGGTAGACGCGTGAACCACCCTCAAAAATTGTTTTAGGTGCTCCAATATGTCAACTAACATCTTTACTATAAAATGGTTGTAAACGCTTGTAAAGGGGACATCTGTTTCGAATTATTCGTGCATGATATTGTAATTAGTGATGTTGAAGATGAGAGAGTGCCGCTGTCTTGGGATGGTTCTGCGATCAATTCCCCAAAGGTCCGGAGGCCTTTGATCTCTCAAGTTGATCTCTAGTGTTCCATTACTTTGCTCATGTCATTGTAGCAGTGGATTCGTCATAGACGGCCTAAACTGGGTAGTCACCATCAGGCAAACTAATCAAGGCCTTAACCATCTAATATTAACCGTTTTATTGATATTAACAGTTCTTAAACCAGCCTACAACATTATAATTTATGTAATGGCCACTTTATTACATTAATTATCGAGATGGACTAACTTGTAGGCAAAATATTCATATAGGCTTAGTCTGTTACAATTGTACAGCCTTATGAAATAGTCTATGAGAACACACAAAAACTTAAAATCCAAGGGGAAAAAACAAATTCACACAAATAGTCTACAAAAATTATAAGAATAAAGAAGACATACATAAAACAATTTATTCTGTAACACATTTTTTCGTAAACAAATATGTTTGAAGACACGAGGTTGCATTTGTAATCTAGTTAGGTGCCATCTCAGACCAAATCGTGTTTTCATACAATGATATTTAAATGAACGGAGCAGTGGGAAAATATGCATCTCATTGGCCTTTACATGTTCTCTTCAAGTCTGCATAAGACCGTTCACAGTAATACAGTAGGCTATAGCATGTATCTACAAGCTTTAGATCTAAAGGCTTACTCACAATGTGTGGTGCTTATGCTGTGCGGTTGCTCCTACATTCTCCCTCTTGACTGTTCACAGCAATGAAGACAGCTTCTTGCGAGGGAAAAGCCCCAAGAAATTTCTCCCAAACTCACTCAAGTTAGCTCGGCGAAAAGCCAGTCTTGACGAATTGGCTGCGTTGCCTTTCTGCTCTGCAGCCTCTTCATTAATTATTTAATGAATCACGTGACATGGCAAATAAGGGATGTGGAATCAGTATGTTTTCACTTTTACTTTATCCACTTCTTTACTATTCACCGTGAATTAGCTACTCTTTGTATCAACGAGAAATTGAAAACAGAAGTCTATTTTATTCACGCAAGATAGACATTTAGCACACAGCACTAAAATACGGATAGGCTCTGACTATTTCCTCATTATTCATGCATTATGTAATCTAAAAGCGAAGATAAATTCAGTTGACATATGACAGTATTTCCTGATGTAAAAATTAGGCTACCTGTTTCTTGTCATGTTCCTTCTTCTCAGATGTCTGCAGACTGTCCATTTGATGAATAACATGTGGAAAACGAGTCCTCATAGGGTCACACGCAGCCTCATTGGGATACACTTGTTGCTAGAAAAATAAGTAAAGTCAGGTTTAATTAGTATAATAAGACATTGATGAGTAACACAGTTTGTCATATCCTCAAGTATTTTACAGTGTTGATTATTGTATTATTCTTGTGTAAATTGTTAATATATATATATATATATATATATATATA
>RJVU01067793.1:3856200-3869408 GCA_003731715.1 Anabarilius grahami | reverse complement strand
TGTGCGTTATAATGGATTCAGCATTTTTTGCTTGACATCTGAAAAATAGCAAGAACATGGGGGAAAAAATTATTTTAGATTTCAAAAAGGGTTAAAAACAAAGTGGTGACCAAAACCTCTTCATGAATGATCCTGCGAGATTTTTAAATAGGAATAGATGTTGAAAAATTCCTCACGTTCTCGCAGGCCAGCATTTGTCATCATATGACAAATGATGTAGCGCCATCAGGTGTCTAGATTTCAAAACATGCACATCACGTTTAGTTTTTTTTTTACAACATGTCTCTAATAATGAGAGACAAAAAAATAAAAAAAATAAGGCAGTTTGCGGTGACAAAAAGTGTATCCACAATTCCACTATGGCGTCGTGTTTATGTCAACTACATATTCCCCAAGACACGAATTTGCGACTTTCTATTCACACAAATTCGGATCTACAGGGTATATATAGATGACAGACATCATCGGTATATTCGTTAAGCTTTTCTGTCAGGCCAACCCTGTAGAAAACAAATATTACCCTTTTATTGTGAATTTGTTGCAAACAACTACAAATGTCATTTGAGCACATATAACTTGCAGATTTCCACCCATATCATGTGCATTATTAGTTATTTGCTATTAACCTTCCCTTATACCTCAATATTTCTAATCCAACATAGTAATATTCAAACATACTATTTTAGCTAGGCTATATTAATATAACAGCTGTCAAAAAAAATTCATTGCTTAGTAGGATAAAATCCTGAGATCATGTAAAGAGATAAGTAAACTTACTATGTGTCTCACTCTTTTGCACAAACGGTGGTCCTCATCTTGTTTCTCGATGTTTCTACATTTTCTTTGCCTCCAGTAAACATACTTTCACACTGTAAATCCATTTGTTAAATTTTACGTATTAAATGGCTTTTTTCTCTCGGACTTTCATTTCGTGTGTGTCTCTGCAGGACTAGCCTTCCAACAGCTTCATTGGAGACATCACACAACCTTTTGGGCGCATAACGATCGATTAAAGATGAAAAATTCAAGATAACCTTAAGCGAAATATCGTTTATCAACTTCATTAGGCAATCCTGCTGCTGCACACTTCGATTAGTGCTTTCCTGAACGTGTTATCGCACTACTACTGAGCACAAACAGACCACTAAAACAGACCACTAATTAAATATTCTCCAATAATTATTTTAATTCAATTCAACTTTTATAACTACACATACAAAATAAATGCCTTAAATGACTAGCAGTATGGTTATTTCTATATTATTTAGGAACAAAAAAATAGCATACCTTCAAATACATCATGCAAGAATTTTATATCACTGCTTTCAATTTTTATTTATGTTTTGCCATTGCCACAAAAGCTGAGAATGGTGCCAGCAATCACAGAACATAGCTGGATAAGTGACCTCAGCATGAACTCTGATCCTTCACCATGCCACGCACTGTCATAGTACGTTTTCTTTTCAAACATTTTTAATATTCTACCTAGCTTTGATATTTGCGAATTTCCACATTTAATATTTCTACCATGAAGCGATTCGGGGTTTTTTTTTTCACTAGGTCCCATTGCTGTTTTATAATTTCACCCTTAGTTTATTTAATGAGATATTTTAACAATATTGTTTAGACCTGGGTCACCCAACAAAAACCAACAAACGAAAAACTGAAATTGCCGCATTGAAAAAAAAGCTTGAAATTTTCGCGGCTTACGTGTTTTTAAATTTTATCCCTAAACATAATTTTGTTTTCATGAACCTGAAGCATCAGAATGTCCCTCAATGCAGAATGAGTAAAAACTGACCAGGAGCTCGGTGTAAGGCGGGCCCTGCTGGTGATGAAGCAACATTACATCAATCTAACTAGCAACATAACCAAATGTTCAGAGACATTGCTTTTATTTATGACTCAAGCAAAACAAAATTCATAATAATAGAACTTTCAAAATAATCTAATCTGTTTTACTTGCTCGTACAACTCTTCCACAAAACCTGTCCCTATCAACAATGTCGTTTCAGTACAAAAATGCCTTTAAGAGAATTTTAGACAGTACTGACAGTTGAGTGAAAATGTATTCCAAAACTTTAGGATTACCATCTAGTCAGTTTGGCATGGACCTTGTGCTTCTCTCGGAAGGCATGTGTGCCACTCTCGTCTCCTGACCTCGGAGTGATCCCTTCCCAATGAATAATTGATGAGAACAGCGCCCAGATTACCCCTATCAATATGCAAAACACATTATAGGGGTAAAATGGGACTTTAATAGTTATGAATCGAGGAACCGTTTCTATCACGAGAAAATTGTAGTTACATCCTTACATCCATCCTAGTATCTTTAAAAACACACACAAACGCTATAATCCACATTCTCATCTACAAAATGTTGCACCTATTTCAAAAGTCCAGAGATACAATAATGTGCAAATACACCAAAGTGGGCAAGACAAAAAAATATGTATGTAATTTTTCAGATTGCTTGATTGATCTACAATTTATAACAAAATTTACCATGTCAACTTTCTCTGCCTAGCGTTTAACCATGATAAAATGTCACTATTCCAAATTTTTGGACATCTGTTGAGAAGTAGATTTTAATAAATGTTGTAAAAGTGAAATAATTTTTAGATTTATCTCTTCAGGTATTAATGAAAATATAAGGATAAAATATATCCTATAATCCACGCAAAATAAACATCTTCGCAAATACAAATTTCGCCCGGTCCAACCTTGCACTTATTATGCATGCAGCCATAATTACATTTTTTTTTGACCGAGTCAAAATCCACCGTGGTTTACAAATGTATTTTTTATCATTGAATAATATGTACAAGTAGTCTGCATTCTCTGACATTTATAAATCTTTAAACTAAATTGTAAATTGGCTTAAATGCTTGATCCTTTGAAAACAATTAATTAAAAGAATGAGCATCTGAAGCCAAAGAAGAGACTTACTTGAGAAGATCTTATCGTTTCACATCCAGCAGAAATATTATGAAAATCTTTGTTGACAGCCTAGTCAGCATGGGATATAACGACTGTCCAGTTTGAGAAGACTCCGCATGCTGCCCACAACCTTTAGAATCCCGCTGAAGCAGTTAAACAGTCAGTTACATTCAAGAATGTGAATTATGTAGCACATTGTCAACCCCCCTAAAACCATAAAACTAACTTTATGGACCTCACGTGACTTTTTTAGAGCTACCAAGAGCTACATGTTGGTGTTATGGACTGGACTTCAGAAGAAAATAGTCAGGGTAGATGATTTGTCTGTTGTGTTTCATACAAAAAAAAATAAAAAATGCAGGTTGCTAAAATAGCCGTAAAAATATCGTTAATAAGTTGAGGAGTTGTGCTGTGACACATAAGTGCTGAGTTTGAATATTGCCTTTTTATAAGCCATATTCTGTACCGAGATCCAAAGTTTCCTCGCAGAGCGCAGCAAAAACTGAATGTTGTTTTATATGCAACAGAACACATGAACACCTATAGCTTAATTTAAGATAACCTACATGGACAATAGTGATTTAATTTAAGAGAAAATTAATTATTTAAAGTGTAAAATATCAGGCGATGGTAGAAATGAGAACTATATTGCCCATGTAATGCATTATCCAACGTTGGGATCACTAACCAAAGAGGCCTATAGACAAAAAGAGACATTCATGTATGACTGAGAGAAAACTTTATTTTTCTTTTTGGATCAACTCATTTTCAGTTTAGACACAAATACAAAAAAATGGCAGAGATACCATCAACGTGTCAATGACAAAACATTTTTTTCTCCAACTTTTAACACAGAACGTTCATAACTCACATTGTGCACTACAAATAACATATTGGTCACTACTGTATAAAGACATTCTTCATTGGACAACTTACGAGCCCAAAGTAATCTTGTGCTGCAGCCTAAGTACACAAATGTAAGTGCGAAAAGATTATTTTTCTCGCGATGAAGGTATCATCTACGAGAAATCAAAAAGCCCAGCACATAACAAGATTATAGCATGTTGCGTGAATAATACATGACGTTTCAATACAAGTTCAAGGATACAACAAAAGTTTATCATTTTTTACACTATCACTTAAGATAGTTAGGTAGTGCGAGTTGTACTGTACATAATTCTTGTAACAGGTCTAGAATACGTTGCACGAATAGCTCACATGGAACATGCTTTCCTCCACGAATGTATAAACTTGACACACTTGACATTCACACTCATTTTATGGCAATTGTAACTAGTTTAGCATATGTGATAATATTCAAGAGCTGACAATTTTGAGTTACACGGGGGAAATCACACGTCGTCAGGTGATATCAACAAGCTGAAAGGTGCAGCGCTGTAACAGTAGTCGAATTTTCCAATTAATGTGACGTGATATGCTCAATTTTGAAATGCGCTCCCCGCCGTAGCGAGACTCATGCTTTTCAGTTTATTGTCCTTCTTCCATTTCATCCTGCGATTTTGGAACCAGATTTTGATTTGCCTCTCTGAGAGGCAGAGAGCGTGAGCTATCTCTATTCTCCTCCTGCGTGTTAGGTATCTATTGAAATGGAACTCTTTCTCCAGCTCGAGCGTCTGGTAGCGAGTGTAAGCTGTTCGAGCCCGTTTTCCATCAGGTCCAGTCATATCTGGCATAAGCAAGGGCAAAGAGATAATAAGCAAACATCACCAAGCCATCAAACGGAAATGGACTTAAATGTCCGTTACATTATGATTGTTGGACTGCTGGCTGATTCTATGCAGACTATATTATATTCAAGACGTGTAGTTTAGTAGCCTACCATTGCATTTTATGGCTTTACTGCTGCACAATAATTTTACATGCAGTCACCTCCCAGATAGAGTGGTTATTCTCTATTTAACCTATCTTAGGTGAAATCAATGGTCCGTCAAAGGATTATTGTGTTTTGTAAGACAAACATTAGTTCTAAACGAATATGGTAGTTTATAAAAATCTGAAGAGAAAAACATGCATTTAATCCACGTAGGTATAATTAAAGTTCTTTAATAAACTATTATCATCTTTACAATTTTCATTTGAGCATGCCTAAATAAAAAAGAGCAGAGATGTGTATACCATGGCTAATGTGCAGCTTCCTCATCCATGGGAATATCTGTGGAGTTTGACCGTCGTTAGGTGTTGTAGTCGAGGTCGCCACAGATTCTTGCTTCTGCGTACGTGTGTTGGTGGTGGTCTGTGCTCCTTCCTCGGTCTCGGACGAGACATTGGTCTCGTCTGTGTCCGCAAAATGTGTGCTATTGCTGCTGGTGAGATTGTTGCTGTTGGTGAGTCTGTTGTTGCCGGTTGGTGTGCTCTGATCAGATGGAGGAGATGAACCCTTCAATTCCAGACTCTCGCTGGTGGCACAAGACATGGGATCTGGAGACGAGAGCGAGCAGCTCGACTGTCTGTACCGGGTCTCCTGACCCGGATTTTGGAAAGAGCGAGAATTATCTCCAACTGCCCCGAAATGGCCATTGTTGGGACGATTTACACTAAGGTCTATTCCATTGTAGTTGTAACCGAAAGACCCGGAATGCATGCTGGTGGAGTCCCTGTAAGAAGCGTTCATAGCGCCGTTAGTACCATAATTTAGTAACTGATAGTCAGACCCATTTGGATAGCGCCCTGAGAACGAGTTTAGAAAATAAGAGCTCATTTGGATGTTTTAAAATGTCTTGATTTGTAGATCTTGGTCGTTAAAATCCAGCGCCGCACAATTTATGATGTAATAATGAATTATAGCAATGCACTGTACTTCGTTTTTGCCATGTATGCGGCCAAATATGGGAGAGCGTTAGGGCATCACGTGCCTTTGTTGACCAGTCGTAAATTCTCTCTGATGACTTCGAGAGGTAATTCATGCTCTATGGTTACAAATGATGACGAAATGATGATCGTTAGGTTCAACTCAATGGTGCCTCCCCATCGAGCGCCACATCCCACGTTAGCGCAGGGCGTCACCTACTGGAAGAACTGTAAAATGACAAACACCTGCCCATTTCGGAAAGCCTTTTTGCTGCATAATTTTGCAACACTATATGCTATTGGAACACTAAATCTAAGTCGTATTAATAAACAGATGTACGCTAAATTAAGGCAAAGTGTGAATATTTCACGTCGTTTTTCCTTTTTCTTTTTTTAGTTTTAGATTCTCAAAGCAATCTTGGGTGTTTCAGCGACTTCATTCAGTGATTCCATACCAAACCGTATAAATATGTGGCTTCTTAACATAGGCTAGTCAACCTAGTTTGATAGTCAAACTAAGACATAGATCTACAAAATAATTTTAAAAATGAATGCATGAATAAAATAAAAAAATAGGCCAGATGCTTATGTCAAACCGGCCCGTTTGACTAGCACAACTTCACAAGGCAGTGAAGACTTGGAAAAAAAAAAAGATATAGCATATAGGCTATATATATATACTAGATGTCTATCAGATAAAATATTTTATAACACAATAAAGCTGATAATGAAATGTCTCTGGCTCATTGAGAAGACGCCCCATGCACATAAAGAAAGATAAACCACAGTAATTGTTAAACAATCATTTTATTGACAAAATGACATTGCTAACAAAGTATGATAACGTATTATTCTTAGTGCATTCACATAAACATAGACAAAAGAGACGACCCAATAAATTAAGCATCAAAATGTCCCATTTTCTTTTTTTTCTAGCACACAACATGGATTGAAACACACAGTCAATGTAAGACCTTTAATCCCGAAGTTTAAACATAAACTTGTTTGCTTTCAAATTATAGGCATTAGAATGTTCAAACAGCGAGAAAGCATGTCTTATTAGTTTAGATAGGCCAAATACCGCAACATATATAATTGTGGAAAAAGCACCTCCCATAGATCTTTTACCGTCTTCACAGAGGTGATTTAGACGCCTGTTTTTATGAAAAAAGAAAGTCTCTCTTGAAGCTTTTTAGGGCAACATAAAACTTATTAGGTAGTTTTTTCTTGTTGGACAGACCATTACTTATTAATTCAAACTACAGGCTACATGTTATGTACAATGTTTCCAGAGCTTCGTCATAAGCTGCTTTTTAACATTTACCCCGCCTTTCCACCATCCTCCTCTTCGCTGCCCTTTGCGGAGTTCATCACTTTATTCTCTTTTTTCCATTTCATTCTACGGTTTTGGAACCATATCTTTATCTGACGTTCCGTCAAACAGAGAGCGTGCGATATTTCAATTCTTCTCCTTCTGGTCAAATATCTGTTAAAGTGGAACTCCTTTTCCAGTTCAAGAGTCTGAAACCGAGTGTAGGTTTGACGACCCCTGCGGCCAGTGCTACCAGGCATTCCTGTCAAAGAGGTGAAAGAAAGACACGCGTCAACATTCCGTAAACATACAAACAGGGCAATGTAAATAGTAAAAGAACACTGCTACAGTCGTCACCACTATCATTATTACGAAGACTGTTATTACTGCAGTGACATCAGATTTGACATCTGCATTTTATCTACGTGCGACAAGTATTTTGCTTAAAGAAATTATATTAAAAGTCATTCAGTTGAGTGTATCTAAGTCTTTTAGATAGTAAAAATGTGGAAGACTTTACGCTTACTTTACGGTTACTAAAAAGCGCAATATTCAGAATGCAGCTTACTGCATCGGTTGGCAATTTATTTTACCAGTATATAACTTTTTCTAAAGACTACAGACTATGTCTATGTCTCTTTTATACGTTAACATAGAGTCGTAGTGGGAAGTAGTGTGGCATTCTATGACATGCAAAACAGAGAAATGGCAAACGTGTCTTACCATTACACGAGTTCATCCTCTGCATCCACGGGTAAACCGGGGTACACGGTTTGTCTTCACTGTTAAAATATCTCTCTGTACCCTGTTCAGTGCAGTCCGTCTTGCACTGGTCCTGGGTTAGGACCAGCGAGTCTTCCAGACCTCCGATAGCGCACGAGCGGTCAGCGGTTCGGTAAATGTTGGGTGTTGTATAGTCACAAGCACTGGTGGATCCGCTTCTCCCAAAAACGCCCCCAGCTTGCTGGTAATACGATGAGGTGTAAACCTTGTCCTGGACATTGGTAGCTCCGAACGTAGCGCTTGGATAATGTCTTAAAGGATCTGTATATCCAGAGGAATATAACGGTATCTGACCCAAGAAAGACTCCTGTCCTCCGGGTAGAGACACGGGAAAAGTTGAGTTGACGAAATAGGAACTCATGGGGTGGCCAGTGTTATTGTCCGAGTGTTATGATTTGTTGTGTTTTATAGTCCAAGTGGTTTTTGCCATTACTTTATCTGAGATTTGGTTTTAGCCGAAGGGGGGTGGCGAGGTGCCAATCTGAGACCGCGGGGAAACGGACCAGCTGATCAGTGCCTGACCAATCCTGAGCACTTCTGACAACAGGATAACGTGTGGTGGGGGCCCTCTTGTTGCACAGAATGGAATCCCCAGGGCATATCTAAACACTCAGACGCAAGTGTTTTTTCTCCGTTTACCGCAAAAAGAAAAAGAAAAGGATAAAAAAGGAAATCTAAAATGCGATAATATCAATAAATAATTACTTTATATGAGTATGTGATTAATAATTAATTTTCCCGCCGCATTTTCTATTTTTTAACGAACTATTACGCAAACCTCACAAGCGTGTAATTGCACGTCATTTTCATTTCGACTGTCTTCGTTCACAAATGTCCAGTGCTCAAATTTTTGAAAATCTGTATGCCGACATCTAATTGGCTCAATTCAGGTGCACGAGAGAATTTCAGAGATGCACAGACGGACTCACACTCTCCAACACGAACTTGTACTGACCTTTACCCTCTTTAGCCTAATACCGTCGTTGTTTACACATACAGCGCATTATCTATAAAGCAAAAAATAACCCAGCACATAATCACAGACACGACTTGACTACAATACGCTAATTTACAAAGACTGTATAACTTGGGCGCATTTTCAATAGGCCTTTCAAATCATTCCAAACAATTAAAATCTATCAATCTATCTCTCTATCTATCTATCTATCGAAAATCTAGTTAACCGTACAGAATGGCTTTACCGTTATCGGAATATTGTGTAACTTTCTCAAGATGTGCAACATACATAATATTTAGTGAACTCATCATGAAAACCTGCTTCAACACATTATGTAACCGCAATCGACATAAAAACAAGCAATTTTCCTATATCAATAAAAGCATGCATTAATGGTAAACAGAAGAAAAATACAAACACAATAATCCACGATTAAAAAAAAAAGGCTGCACTTTTCCATTTTAAATTCAGTCCTGCCCGTGTTGTTCTTTGTTGTCGTCTTGTTTTAAATAGACAACGTCAAAGTTATAGCCTGTAGCACAATTACAGGACAGGTTTACATTTTATTTACAGATTGTAATGTCTAGTGTCCTTGAACTATAAAAATGTACAAAAAAAAAAAAAAGAAAGAATACATTAAACATTCTTTGAATTGTAATATTTAAATAATTAAGTAGGCTATAAGTGTTAAGCCTTTACTTAAGGCAAAAAGGAAACCTCTCAGAAAAAAAGCTGACCATTAATCACTATTCTGTTTTGTAAATTAATAAAAATTGATCTTTAGAGGTATTATTGAATATCGATAGGCTGCTGTATACGTAGCCTAAGTAGGCTACTCGATGACGTTATTGTTGTGAGTTTGTCCCTTGAATGGCTGGAACATTCTCGTATATTCTTAAGACTGCAGCGATTCTTTTGTCGTTATAATTAGAATAATATTACATTTCTGATTAAGTAAATGTTAGGAATGATATTAGTTTTTCCTCACCCTCTGAAAGGATACAAAACTGCTCATTCTTTCTTTGCGTATTATATAGTATTGTATTAATAATAGCATAGCCCACGAGAAAGAAAGAAAGAAAGAAAGAAAGAAAGAAAGAAAGAAAGAAAGAAAGAAAGAAAGAAAGAAAGAAAGAAAGAAAGAAAGAAAGAAAGAAAGAACATGCTTATTAACGAGGAAATCACACAATTTCAGTGCAAGGTCAATTTCTAAGAGCAGAGAAATACAAAATATAGTTAAATAGGCTAATCAAGAAAAGCAAAGAACATTAAAAATTAGACCCAAAGCATGAACAATTCCCAAACTGCATTTGTCTATTCCTTGCTCAGTGTAGACATACTTCGGCTAAACACAGTATCTAGGGATGCTAGAGGTCTTTGAGTCAGTCAGATCACATGCAGAGAACACCCAAACACAAAACACTGAATTTCACCACAGTTACCAAATCTCGTCACTAGATGACATCACAGAGCAAGAATTGAGAAAAGGTGTGCTTCTCCAGAACAATTTCCCATGTGATTGTAATTCAAAATCAGACATCATTTTGGTTATTCAGATTCAGAATGACCAAATTATATCTAAACAAAAATAAAGCTGTTACAAAGTACTGCATTTGTGTCCCCCCCCCAAAAAAAAAAACCTTCAACATCAATTAAGCTGTTGATGCTTTGAGACATAATCGTCTTCACAAATGTCCTCAAAAACACAAACTCATCACTGATAGATAGAAAATGTCATGGGTTTGAGCAAATTCTGTGAAACATTATAAACAGCAGAAATAACAATGGCTGAAACATCCAACTTTTTACATCCAACTTTACAGCCCTTCATTTAAAAAATAAAAATAAAAACTAAAAAAAAACCACAAACACTACAGTGATTATGGGGCATCTTATTTGCAAAGAAACTCAGTAATGCTGATTTGTAAACTCAAAGTTAATGTAAATCTCATAATAATCATTTTAATGCAGCGGCCATCTTGTAACTCTGTAAACAATACTTATTTTTAAGCATATATTTTTAGCCAAATAAAACAGTTCATCATCGATCCAAATAGGCCTATTTGCGACACACATCATGTCGATCTTTTTAAACCATCTTACGACGCCTGAAGACTTTCTGTATATGTTCATACCAGTTCTTATCTACTTAAATGATCTATCTTTAATCTGTTTGTGTTGTTATACAAAAGACATGCTCAAGAAGATGGTACTGTGCAAGGAAATCTGTACACATCGGTTTGCATCATGACATCGCTGGAATAAGTGGAGTACAGAAGCCTATAGGTCCAGTCCTACCTTTCCTTTCCCGTTCATCACCGCTTCAGTGGAATGATCCAAAACAATCACGCAGATTCGTCGGTTAACCTGGATCTCGTGTCGTATTTTTTGATGTACGGGTAAGCCAGCCAGAGTTAAAACTTAAATTAGAGAAGAATGAACTAAGGTCCTCTGTGAATTTTGACCCTTGCACTCTTAGCTGATGTGAAAATCTAAAGACGCAGACGCTTCGTACTAGCGTGACGTCGAGCTTTCCATCCATATTAACGCACACAATTCGCCCAGCTCAGGAGAATTTGTCTTTCCCTCTGCTTTAACAAACGTAAAAAACATAAAGGACAGAGGTGCTACTGACTGCGCCCTGACCAAAAGAATGCTGCATTATAGCCACTTGGGAAATCATAAAAAGTTCATGTTCACAGAGAGCTGCTCACGTGACCCCTGTCAGCCAATCCACTGCCAGAACCACACATAAAGTTCTATCACAAAGTTGTAAATTTTCATAAACAGCTGTGAGTTTATTGCTTTGCTTCAGCAGCAACTCGGTCGCCGCCATCTTTATTCGTTAAACGAGAAAAAAGCACGACTTCACTTCTTTAACAGTCAAAGATATAGGCTGCATTATTTATTTTTTTTGAAGATGAATTAAGTCTATTAGGGTACTAGAATTTTAGATTTCAGTTTTATAGATCATTCATAGTCCAGCTACACAAAGGTTTTGCGGTGTTTATAACTAAACACAAAATGATGTAACGAATAAAAAAATAAAAAAAAGATTTCCATTTATAGAAATGGAGGCTCTTTTGGACAGCTGTGGCTAAAACTGAAATGGACCAATTACACTAAAATAAAAGAGCACCATTCCCTCTTCCTCAATGGTGTGCGTTCTTTTGTCAGGTGACTTTAAGAGAATAGACAAATGGAACGTGAAAGCTTTTTATAGCACTAAACATGCGTGGAGGAAAGAATTGCTTCCTGTATCTACGAACAAACACTTATTTCCGACATTTATTGGGGCAATAAAACAGTATAACCCAAAAGTGACCGAGCATGGTCTGTATAGGTTATACCCTCGAGAAGGCAATGCTCTTGAAGATCAGTAGCGCATGCTGTCCAAAAAAGGCCGCAAAAGCAGCATATGAGGTATATACATTCAGAATTATTTTCATTTCAATTTTTTGCGTTTAATACATTTACATTGTATCCACTCTATATTCGTTTAAATTTATTGAGATACAACTCAACAAGCATGTATTTGAATTTGTATAGAGAGCTACATTTTTGTTTAATAGACTGCTAAATAAAATAAAGAATCTAATTCTTAATTACGCATTGTTCATTTAGTGTATTTCAGTGCTTTTCGTAATTGTATTCTTAAAACAAAATAATTTAATCCTCATAATATAAGCGTCTCTATCTGTCTCTATATGTTTTGAATTTAGTAATTTCCATTGTGTCAAACCTTACACGAGTAAAAAGTAAGAGAACATTAGATGGCATAGACGGAGAATTAGACCTATATTGAATATATAATTGAATGTAATATAATAAAATCCCATATTTCTTTTATAAACGATTCTAAATTTATTTGAATTCGTTAACATTATATTTTAAATAACTTAAACTGTTTTATTTAAAAACATGTACATTTTCTTATTAATAGGAAATGTTAATGCTTGGTTCTGATAATAGGCCACATGGATTTGAGCCTACAGAAAACGGTGGAGTATAATACATATAGGCCTATATATATATATATATATATATATACATACACACGCGTCTTTTTACATTATACATACTTCAAACGTATTCTCGTCAATAATAGAATTCAGATAATGCTATTTGCCCACATGAGATCAGATGAAAGGCCCAACGAAGTGTGGCATAATATATTATGTTGGATTATTAACATATATGTTGGATTTTATTTCACTTTTTATTATTATTATTATTATTATTAATTTAGGATTAGGGCCTACGTGATTGCTGTTTGTTTGTTTTTTTAGTTGTTTACGAGAGACTGTTTTAGAATGTGATCTTGATATTCTCAGAAACGTGAAAATATGCAGCTTTTCATAATGGATAAAAAGTTCACAAAATATCTGTAATAATTATAATATTAAT
>RJVU01067793.1:3843423-3856118 GCA_003731715.1 Anabarilius grahami | reverse complement strand
AGCACAACACTTATATAGTCTGTAGGCCTCCCTATAAGCATACACGCCCAGCCTAAATAAAACACTAACTTGTCTATCTGCATAATCCAGGCCTCAATATTCGTGTTATCCCTTTTCTTTAAAAATACGGGCTTTTAAATTGTTTGATTTCACGATGTCTTCATGCCTTGCTCATAGAAAAAACAACGAAATACAGCTGCATACAATTAAAACCATTATCAGTTTATATTTAGCATAAAGAGCTCTTCTTGTTCTGAACAGCCCTTGTTAACATCAAAACGGTTTCATATTTTGTGGACAGTCTGGACACACATAAAATAAAGTTTGCAGCATTATGGTTCCCTCATAGTAAGAACCATTTGAGTGACTGGCTATATAGTTGGATGCTTTATCGTTCTGTGGAAGTTAAAAAGTTTTTGATGTTACATTATTTGTCTGTAAAGCTCTAGTGAAGCTAATTGAATGAACGGCTCAATACAGTTAAGTCTTTAGCAGTTAAATCAGTTCTTATGTTTACTATACATATATTGTTGTTTTGAAATAATGCTAATTCTTATGACACGTAGGTCTACATTTTGCATACATTAATACTTTTGTTAATGTTTTGATAAAAGAATAACATGCAACATTATTTCGATCTCTCATTTGCACAGGTTTAATAATAATACAGCCCATAGGCCATAGTCTATCTTTTTCTAGAATATTCAAGATCCTTCTGGTTGGTCGTGCACTGCTCAGTGGCCGCCTCATTTTTATACGAATACAAATGCAGATCACATTTTCCTAAAATAACATAATTGGTGCAGGTTACCTCTAAATATACATCGAAATATACAACGAAATTCGTCAATTTATATTTAATATTCCATTCTTCAACAAAACGATCTAATATAGGCCTATATTTGAAAACATTTCGGCTTACATTCCGTTTAACTAGACATATAGCCTACGTTTAATTTATTGAATTAAAATTAACCATTCATGTCGCTCTTTAGCCTATATTGAGGTGCATAGCTATTCTCGGCTTAACTACGTCTTTTTCAACTTTAATTAGAATTTAGAGAATTAGAACTGTGTATTTTTGCGTAGTTTGATATCTTTGGTTTGAAATGATAGTTCAATGACAATGTATTGTATTTTAGGTCCATTTTAGGACGACATAAAAAGCAAACAATCACCTAGTTGGATCTTTTTATTTCAACAAATGCAACGAATATATAATATGAAATAAATTTCAAATCACACTATGGAAGAGTATATTACACACCACATTAAGACCAGAGTGTACACAGAGGAGAGCCCATAGGAGTTCAGTATCTTCAAATATTTAATCTCAGGCAATGAACGTCCTAGACTGAAGGCAGCCAAAAGCTCTGAAAGAAAGGTAGCACAATTAAGAGGCATCTGGCACTTGCTGTTCATAAACGACGAGGAGGAGATTGAGACCAGACTGCTCGAGAATCCAACCAGAGTAATAAAAGCCTGTAAACTGCCTGCATGAAACGAAGTGCTCATATTGAACTTTTGGCTTGGGGTCAAATGGTTTTGCTCGACACTTTCTTAAAAAAAAAAAAAGTATATTGGTAGGTTTTTTGGTTCATTAATATTATTGAGTGCTTATGGTTGTTATGGTTTTAAGCGTAACTGTCCACCATTTTAGTTACTGTAAAAGATCCTCAAATCCTTTAAACACCTTTGGAACTTTTTACCAGGCAACTAGGCCACCCATGTTTATTGCAATCCCTCTTACATGAGAGAAAGTGAAATAGGGTCCTTTTTTAATATGCGATTTATATGCGAATGGTTTTCACTTATTTACTTATTTTATTTGAATGAATTACAATTGACTTAGTTTCATTTTTTTATGAGATTGATTTACAGTCTCTGCTACTTAACATTATTTGAGGATTACAGATGAAACACTATTTCCATTACCGGCAACAAATTAAATACATCGAGGTTTTTATATTCGTTTATTGAGGTTGTGAAGTGTGACAATAATTTGGATGTTTGTGTTCTGAAGAAAAAAAAACTTCCATTAAAGACAATCCAGTGGAAGGGGAAGAAAAGAACAAAGGCGACGAAGCGATTCTTTTCTTAAATTTTATTGTGGCTTCTTTCAGGAACCACTTCCAGTTAAAGACAATAGAAAATACAATAGAACAGTGCTTCCACGGACCTGCAATATCAAATATTTACACAGCATTTTAAGAATAACATTGTGCGTTTGAACCATCCCCTCTCAGGAAAGCATAACGCATGGATACACTGACAAAATGATTGACGCAATGACCCATATATTAGGTAGTTCGGTTGTAGAATTGTAAACCTTAATAATCATTTTTCGAACAGTAATTAACATCACAATAAGTGCATTTTCTTACAGTAAGAGGTACAGTAATGCACTCACTAATGCTGATTCATCACCCATCTTATATGATGTAACAAAGTTACTGAAGAGAACATATCTTGGATTGTGACTCCTACTCATTTGAAGATAGGAAACAGACGCAATGCAGACCACATCCTTCTCCTCATATGCCCTCACTGCAACAGTAACCTCAAGAGTAATCTACTCGAGGACAAACACCAGTGGAACCTTACAAAACTGAGAGATTGATTCATCAAAACATTAGCGGAAATAATCACAGTTGGAAAACAGAAATGCCTCAATGAATCGAATACATGATTGGCTTTGTATTTGATAGACTTGTGTGTCGAACTTCAAACTTGTATTTAAATTGCAGTGATGGTTTTCTTTTACTTCTTCGACAGACTATTTAGAATTACTGGAGGTCTCCGAGTCATCTTCTCCTGATGTTTGTTTTTCTGATACCTGGCTCTCCTCTTGCCTATGTTTCTCAATATCCTCTTGTTCCGATTTGCTGCTGGGAAACTTGTCTTTGTTGTGTTCTTTTTTCCACTTCATGCGCCTGTTCTGAAACCAGATCTTCACCTGCCTCTCGGTGAGGGCCAGTGCGTGAGATACTTCGATGCGCCGCTTGCGGGTCAAGTAAGGATTGAACAGGAACTCTTTCTCCAGTTCCAGCGTCTGATAGCGGCTGTAGGTCTGCCTGCCCCTTCTCCGGCCGGTAGCTGTGTGGGAAAAGATGCGTTATTTCCGGAGAAACAGTGTTTGATTGATCATATATCTATCTCTGTAAATGAAATAAAACAACAAAGTCTTAAAACTCTCAGAGTTTCTATTCATTGCCATTAAACAATGTGTACGGAGCAATCCGGATTTTCTTAAGGGGTGTCAATTCCTCACTAATCTATAGGTGCCATAAAGTGTTTAATTGGGGGTAATAAGTAGGCTATAGGCCAACCATTGTCTACAGTGTTTTATGTGGGACTGTAACAGTCTAGGTGTTTCTCTTCTCTCATCTCACCTTGTGGTCTCATCCATGGGAAGAGCTGCGCTGTGCACGGTTCTGCACTTTCCAAATCATCCCTGACACTGTTGACCTTTAAATTACAATCCCCAAATTGCGTAAAATCCGCATCTGGTGCGCTGAAGAACGACTGTCTCTGTAAAGTGTCCTGGCCCAAGATGTTTCCCGTGGCATCTCCAGAGTAAGCAACTGCGCACGGGTTCTGTTGGTAAGACGCGTGGGAGAACGATGATGTACCGTGGTGGTAGAATTCCGGGAACTGAGCCGCGTGCTGAAACGCAGATCCTGTGTTGTGACCGTACAGCACAGATGGTCTGCCTCCAAGATCCGGCGCGTACCCTGAGCAATCATAGTAGTTGGAGCGCAGAGAATCGCCTCCTTTAAATTTAGTGAAGAGGGAATTGACGAAGAAAGAACTCATTGCTTGTAAAATCAACTCCCCGAAGAAGGAACTTTGACAACCGTATTGAGATCAAGCTGAATAATGTTTTTGAGCAAATGCTGTCCCTATTATTACAATAAAAATGAATTCATCCAGGTGGAAATTATATGCATGAAATGTCGTAAATATTCAGGCAAACAAATGTATCCGTAGCTGCACCCAACATGACTCCTTAGTGATGGTCCCCGAGCAATAAATAGTTTTCCTTTTTACTCTCTTTGATAGTGAGTTGCATTTCATATGAGCGTCAGTTATTGATTCCTTATATCATTGGATGGACACAACATCTCCAAACAGACAAAGCGCGATCTTGTGATGGGAAGAGCCGGAGAGACTGAAAAGGGAAGATGAAAAAGGGGAGAGAGGGAGTTCTTGGGGAGGTAGAGGGGAAGGCGGAGTAGGAGTGTTATTGGTAAACCATTTCAGTGCCAGCCGAAAGCACATGCACACGACGAACGATATGTTTCCAGTGGGAAAACAAAAACAGATTTATGCAGGGCCATCGTATGAAGAAAAATATACCATATTTGTAATTATGTTCATGTTTTGATGATCAAGATGTTTTTGAGTGTCCTTAAGTCTATTGGAATGTAGGCTCCTATGCCTTCTGTATTCGTTTAGAAAACGTCAAGAAGCACAGAGTGAATGGAGTTAAAGTGGAAATGATTTCATCAGTCAAACTCAAAGAAGTTAAGAAAAGACCACCCATGTTTACATCCAGCTTGCATCTCACATCAGAGAAAGTGTGAGAGAGGGTGCTTTTGATATTTGGGAATTTATGTAATTGTTTCACAAGCTTTCGATTTATTTGAGAATTAAAAGGAAAAAAAAGTCGAATATTTGTCTTCAGGTTAGACTGAGGGATAGGCGAGTTATCCTGTCTGCTTTTAAAGTAACACTGCCATCGTGTGGTGAACATTGTAAGTTCACTCGAATTTAATCGAGGACGACAAAAATCTGCTCGTCTACAATGAGATAATCCTATAATCTTAACGAATCCATGCGCACAAAAACATTCAACTAATAACACTGTTTGCTTTAAAATTTATTTTTTTACTTCGACTATCGAAAAACGAAAAATATGTTTTGAGTGTTTGCTATTTTGGTTGTTATTTTCTCCCTCTCGGTTTCCACCATGAGGGGGGAAAAGTGAGTAGAACGGAGAATTTATGTGGAGAAAATGAGAAAGCAAACAACGCGGTGCTGAACAGCTGCAAGATATTTTCATACCACAGTTGCTTTCATTTTCCGCAGTTACTTTACGAGCAGAGCAACTAATTAGATTTTACTGCCTTCATTTTATGCACTATTAGATCAAGCCACGCGAAATTAAGCGTAGGCCTCTTCTGTATCAAGACAACCTCTGCTTCTGCATTTCATTTGCATTTCGCTGTAAAACGACGTATTATTATTATTATTATTATCTGCTTTTATCTGTAAAATAACTGGCCTATTATTTAATATATTATTATTATTCTTTAATAATAATAATAATAATAATACATTTGCAAAAGTAAATTATTAATGAGTGTTTTTAATATTATATTACATTATAGTTTTAATTTTTCGGTGCGTAATGCCAGAATACAGCTCTAAAATGCGAACTAATCTGGTGTGCATCGTTGAAGCCAAATGCATTTTCAAAAAGGAATAAAGAAAGTGTTAATATCTGAACTCATTCTAAGCTTACGCCAGACAGGATAAAACATTTTTTTTTTTAAATTTAATGATTTAAAATAATTCTCCAAACTAATTCCAAAGTAAGGTTAAGATGATGCCAAACTATTCATTCAGCAATGAGATGAAATTAAACACGGATGATTTCGCCAAGCACTTTGCTTTTATGTGCGATAAAGGATATCACATTCACATAGAAATAGACAATTTCATTAGATTTTTATTATTTGTTTTTACTTTTTTGTTAGATTATAACTAACGCTGCAATAAAAATTAATACATAATAATTCATTAATACAAAGGCTTTTTAAAAATAATTTAATTGATTAAGTGTAACACTTATGGCGCTGGTCCATAGTCGACTAAGGGTGTGATGTTACATCCAAACCACCCTTACCTGTAATTTTGTATGATTGCCCACTTTACTTGTCTTTTTTGTTGTTTATTTATGACGACAAAAACTTAAATAAATACATTATTATGTTTTCATAGTATACAAACCTTTTTATCTAGGTCTAATGATGTTTTTGGTAAATATGTAGTGAAAAATGTACTTGCTGCTAAAACTCAACTTCAGCCATTTTTTTTATTTTTATTTAGAAAGTCTGATATATAACAACAAAATATGTCATCTGTTTTGCAGCACAGAATTAAACCTAAAGGTTAACTCCAAAATGAAAATTGTTACTCACCCTCATGTCCAAACCTGTATGACTTTCTTCTGAAGAACACAAAATATTCTGAAGAATATTGGTGTCCAAACAACATTGTACCTAATCCCACTGACTTCCATTGTATGGTAAAAAATGATCATCTTTTGTTTTTCACAAAGAAAAAAGTTTACAGGTTTGGAAGAACCAGAAGATGTGTAAATGATGACTAATGAATTTGAATTTTTGGGGCAACTATTACTTTATGAGTTAGAATTTGCATGCTAGAACTAATAAACAAAATACTATAAAAATGTTTTATTGAAAAGTTTATTCATATTGGCTCAGTATGACATGAAGTCATGAAAATAGCTTACAAAGGCTGTGTTAAATCAAAGAATGTATAAAAGTATGTTCACATTATTTTATATTAAAATCATTCACTTATGGCTTGTTTGCTAAGAATGTAAGCTAAAAAACATTAAAAAGGCTACAGCAGGCACCAGCCCACTGCATTGTCCAAGTTTCCTGACTAAATATAACCAAATTACAGAAATAAGTTGACAAACCTGAGAAATGGCTTTATATTGAAAATAGCAGAGAGAGAAATTTCACATTTCCAGTATGGAAGACAGATAGTGAATGCACACCATCTCACCTTCTACTATTATACTGACTTTCACTGAACAGCTTCCTTAGTCTATACTCCCAATACTTATTGTATCGATTTACTTGGTTATGTTGAGCTTGTACACGTCCTGTGTCAGTGGCTGTGCTCATGTGGGGGGACTCTGCGAGGAGCCTTTTGAAGGGTGTGGGAGAGGTGTGGCCTTGGGACAAGAGGAGCAGGGGTGGAAATGATGAAGAGAGACTTAGGGTCATGGAGCATCGTGGGACCATGTGGTCGCCTTGGAATGAGGGGAGGCACTCCTAACATTGACGCTCTCGCTCTTGACTCGGCCAAAGAGGAACTCATACTGCCGTGACGCCAAGAGAAAGACCCACTTACTGTGAAGCAGAGAAAGAAGACAGGTGTATTTTCTATGAATAATTTCTTTCTACATTTATGATATGGGAGTAAGAGCCAGAGAACTATTCAAAAAGTGAATCACTTGTGAAAGGTATCCGCTGAGCACTAGCAGTCTTCATTAGACCAGCAGATGACTGTCGCTCTGCATTTGATGCCGCCACCTCTTTCACTCCACAGTGTGTCAGACCACCCGGTTCAGTCTGGACTGGCTGGAGCAGACCATGTTCCAGAGAGGGCCAGGGCTTTCGGTTTTGCAGCAGTTGGGAATGCACACACTGCAGGCAGGGCTTGGCTTTTGTAGACACCTGCTGCTGGATCATAGTGCAGAGGTTCTTCTGTCTCCAAGAAAACTCTGCAATGGAGTCCAACTGGATAGAGAGAGTAATGTATCAGGAGAACTAACAAAAAAGGAGTCATGAACTTTTCCATAATCTTTTGACATATAAGGGGTCATTGTACTATAAAAGTATCCTGTAAGTTTCAGAACTCAAAACTTCTTTATCCCAAAAACAGCTTTTATTGAAACCAAGCATTTCGGATTTATTATTATGTCACAGTGCAACGCAAAAACGCCTCTGCAGAAGATCAACACCTACTTCATCATTGCCTCTTTAGCCCCGCCCACCGATTCACACATCATGTAGTAGTAAATATGAGACAGACGAAAACACAGGATTACTCCAGCAACAAAACCATAGAGATGCCTCTGAGAATTACAAGATGTTTTGAAGTTCCAAGTTATGGAAAAACACCATCTTTGCATTGCCATCCTTGTGATCCTAACATTAAAGGTGCCCTAGAATAAAAAATTTAATTTACCTTGGCATAGTTGAATAACAAGAGTTCAGTACATGGAAATGACATACAGTGAGTCTCAAACACCATTGTTTCCTCCTTCTTATATAAATCTCATTTGTTTAAAAGACCTCCGAAGAACAGGCGAATCTCAACATAACACCAACTGTTACGTAACAGTCGGGATCATTAATATGTAAGCCCCCAATATTTGCATATACCAGCTCATGTTCAAGGCATTAGACAAGCCAGTATTAACGTCTAGAGCTGCACAGCTGAATCATCAGACTAGGTAAGCAAGCAAGGACAATAGCGAAAAATGGCAGATGGAGCAATAATAACTGACATGATCCATAACATGATATTTTTAGTGATATTTGTAAATTGTCTTTCTAAATGTTTCGTTAGCATGTTGCTAATGTACTGTTAAATGTGGTTAAAGTTACCATCGTTTCTTACTGTATTCACGGAGACAAGACTGTCGTTATTTAAATTTTTTAAAGCTGCAGTCCGCGATTTTTCCTCTTTGTCGCCATCTCTTGTTTGAAACCAGCAATTGCAGTCATATGTGGAACAGTTATCTGTACGTGCGTTGTGCATCGGCACAGCTCGTCAGCGCGGATGAATCTAATGCTTGCTGTCAGTCACCGCACCGGTGTGGATACTGTACTTCAGAATCACAGATTCTACATCTTGAAAGTATGACCAATATAAGAATTTTCACTGGAAAATATCAGCTGAACAAGTAAGTAACATTTCTGCCACTTTTGTTCTGACCAACTGAGGAAAAAAGCATCAGGCCTACAATAAATTGCGCTGCTAATGATGATTAATTTAAATCTAACGATCGCTTAGCTCGGATCACGTCAAACCGTGCAAATTATTATTACTGTTATATTGTTCTCAAATTGTTAAAACATCAGCATTGCGTGACTATGTGTGTATTTAGTGTGTATTAGCGTTACCTGTTGATTTCCAATTTCTGTATCCACTCCACAGTCCAAAGTCTTTTGCTTTTTGACTACGGGTTCATCTCCAGTTGTCACTGATGATTGTCATTTGGACCTTTCTGGATTACAATCCGCCATCAAAATGATAAGTTTAATTATTTCAGCTGCTGTGAGAAAAGGCTATAAATGTGCAGCTACCAGCAGCATATCCTCACGTGATAAAACCGACTTGCCTGGACTCCTTCCTTTCTGTTTACGGACGTGACGTAATGACGCACAGACGAACTGCTGCATGCTCGAATTTCCCGCGGAAATCCACCATGTCGCTCTTATTTTAAAACATTATTACAAGCTTACTGTTGTGAATTGAGACAAGATAATTAGATAGTTTTGAACACTGGCTGGTTATGTACTTGCTCAAAAATTGATTTTGGATAATTTTTTACCAAAAAAAGTTGCGGACTGCAGCTTTAAACACTTGCAGTCTGTATAATTCATAAACACAACTTCATTCTTTATAAATCTCTCCAACAGTGTGTAATGTTAGCTTTAGCCACGGAGCACCATCAAACTCATTCAGAATCAAATATAAACATCCAAATAAATACCATACTTACGCGATTAGACATGCTGCATGACGAACACTTTGTAAAGATCCATTTTGAGGGTTATATTAGCTGTGTGAACTTTGTTTATGCTGTTTAAGGCAAGCGCGAGCTCCGGGGGCGGGGACCACGAGAATTTAAAGGGGCCGCAGCCTGAATCGGCTCATATTTATTGATGCCCCAAAATAGGCAGTAAAAAAAAAAAAAAAAATCTATGGGGTATTTTTGAGCTGAAACTTTACAGACACATTCAGGGGACACCTTAGACTTATATTACATCTTTTGAAAACACGTTCTACAGCACCTTTAAGAAAGCATGGATAAACTTTAATCAGTTATTAATTTCCAGTCAGATTGCATCAGTAAGACACTGTTTCGCTTCATTTACTGCGGATTCGTTTTTAAACAAACGCTTTTCAGAGAGACTGAAAACAAAAGATGTGCCAACTACATTGGATCCGACAGTAATATTGCAACACACAAGTGTGAGTAACAGTGTTTTTACTACGTGTCACTTTTGCTTTGTATGATACAGGCCGTTTGATATTTATTATTTATTAATAGTTGTGATAGGTGTGATTTGCTGTTCTTTCCTTTGCTTCAGCATTTATGGGGTTAATGCATTCTATTATAGGATACGGAAGAAAGCACGTAGAGAACGCTGATTTTGTTATTGTTTTGGTCTAAGTCATTTGCTGTAATCCTGAATAAAACTTTCAGTGAGCGACATCTTCTGTTTTGTCATCAAAAAGACATTGTTTCATTTTATTTAAAACACGAGACCGTGTTTCTAACTGTTTTTCACTTTATCGAAGCCTATAAGAACGACAGTGACAAACAATGGTACATTCATTCATAATCCCGTTTACACAAAACACCGCAAGTCATCCTTTGTCAATTATAGTGGGAACTCCAAGTACCTGTATTTGCCACAACCAAGTCTTATAGTACGCATACATTTTTCACACTGTTGGCAAATGTTTCAACTATATAATGATATTTTTTAATATCGGAAGTTTTTTTAAAACAATTCCACATGTGTAATGGCGGGGATGCTGAAAATTGTTTTAATATGCAAACCGGTTACTTCCAAGTCTTGAATGCGGCACGCCTATCAAAACGGAGTGTTTGAAAGAGAGGGTCAAAAACAGGATAGAAAATAGTTTATTACATTTTTATTACTAAATTAAGATGTTTTTTAAAGCAAAAATCCTGATAACAAAAGTGGAGCTCAAAGAACAATTACAAAATAAAAATCAAATCAAATCATGCAGTTCATGAACCCTTTAAAGGGTTGGTTCACCCAAAAATGACATTTCTGTCATTAATTACTCACCTTCATATTGTTCCAAACCCTCAAGACCTTTGATCATCTTCAGAATACAAATTAAGAAAATTTTGATTGTTTTTACTACTTCTCTGGACCTTGAATATGGTAATTACGTTACTTTCTATGGGAGATAAAAAACCTCTTGGATTTCACCAAAATATCTTAATTTGTGTTTCAAAGATGAACAAAGGTTTTGAGGGTTTGGAACGACATGAGGGTGAGTAATTAATGACAGAAATTTCATTTTTGGGTGAACTAACCTTTTAAGGCAGTTTAAAATATTGTCCAGTCAGAGAAGAGAAACTACTCCCTCATGTCGTTCCAAAGCTGTATGACTTTTGTCTGTGTAAACACAAAAGAGGATGTTTTTTAAGAATGTTTTTAACTGTTTTTGTCCATACAATGAATGTCAACAATCAATTGTTGTCCAAAACAACAATGGATGAATGTTGTTACTGTTAGCTAAATCAAAAAAAATTTAGCTGAAATAAAATAAAATATAAATATGAAAAAACAAAATAAAATGTTGCTTTAGCAACTAACTGAAATAAGTTAAATTACTGAAACTAAAACTGAAATAAAATATAGTAAAGCTAAATAGAAATAAAAAAAAGAGACAAAAGCACATATTAAAATGACTAAAACCTAAAATGAAAATATGAAAAAGTAAAGCTAATGTAAATATGAATAAATACTATAACTGTACTAAAATAGCACTGCACTGGACACCATTGACTTTCATTTGACACACAGACACAAAAAACTTTTTTCCAAAATATCTTCTTTTGAGTTCCAAAGTGGAAATTCATACAAGGTTTGAAACGACATAAGGGTGGGTAAATGACAGTATTTTAATTTTTGGTTAAACCATTCCTTTAATACAGGCTTTTTTTGTTTTGCTCACATACCTTGTGGTCATGTCTGCAGTGTGAGGGTAAGCTGGCTCGCTCATGTGAGTGGTTGATAAGTTCAGTAAGATGATTGGCACTTTGAAGTAGCTGGCGCACCTGGTTTACCACACCCATGTTCAGCAGCAGAGTCTCTCGTTGGTGAAGTTCACTGATTCTCTCTGCCTCCTCTTCATCTATTAGGTCAAGAGCAACAGGTGTCTCTCCCCTCAAGGTGGTCTGATCTAACATAGCTGATAGCTAAAGAAATGGATAAGACCACAAGGGATTCATCAGTTATTCATGAGTTCTTTGGTGCTCATCAAAAATAGACACCAGGGTCCCTCTAGTGGTAGGTCAAAGTAACCAACGTTTAGTCAACCAAAGAAACTTGTAATAAACAATGCATTATCAAAGTACACATACAAACATTAGTTTAAAGAGAATGACTCACTGAATTGGGGTTTTGGTGCGGAGGCTGAATTCTTCTTGGTTTTGCTCTTTCTCCTGCAGATTCACCTTGAAGATCCTGCTTACGTGATCCTTTCTTTTCCCGTTCTTTCTGCTCCTGTTTCAGACGCAACTCCTGCAGCTGCTGCCTACAAGTATACACATTTTGAATCAATATTTTTCTTCTGTAGTTGTCTACAATTAGCTTGATGAATTTCTGCAAAACAACAAGCAGTATGTGCACACCTGGCACACTCCTCCCTGGCTTTGGAGGCTGCAGTTTCCTGGAAGAGAGAGCTGCTGTGTTGAAAATACTTTTCGTATTTCTCCCCTCCTTCCCGAGGGAAGATCCTCCGGAATCCACCCATGTGTTTTGCCTCATATTTCTGCATCTGCTCCATACTTGCAGCCTGAGACTGACGAAGCTCCTCGTTCCTTATGAGACAACACACATGGCACTTAATGGACAATGTAGGTTCCAACA
>RJVU01067793.1:3808156-3833854 GCA_003731715.1 Anabarilius grahami | reverse complement strand
GAAGATATTTTTGTAATTTATCAACTGACTTGAAACAAACAATAGTCAAAACAGCTGATAAACATTATTCAGAATGCAGCAGTCTAAAAACTTTACAATTGTACAATCCCCACTAATCGTTTCAATGTAGCATTAATGAATTTTTTCCTCATCAATACCATTTGCAGCACAAGTAAACTCTGTAAAAAGTGTACAATCTATGCAACCAATCTTCTAACATATACTTCACATAGTATTTCCAGTCTTTATGATTACAGTACATAGTGTGAACAAATAATAAATCTTGCCTCTTGCCCAGCTACTTTGAAGTTCCAAAGTCTTTGTGGTAGGGTAAAATATTCTCTGGTTTTAACTCAAATTATTAGGACACATTTTTAAATAGGTGACCAAATCTTCATAATTGTCCTGCATCTATAGACCCTTTCCACACTGTAAATGGCTTGACTTAAGATAGCTGAGTGGCAAAGGCGAGGTCAGATCTAATTACAATGTGCAACAGATCTCTCTTTCCCCGTCTTCTCTCACAGCTAAACCATGGCCTTAAATAAAATTGATCCCCTTTCCTCCATAAAATCTGCATTCGCTCCTTGCTGAAATTCACATCTAACTCCTTGTTTAAACCTAGAGATGATTTCTCCACTCCATATCACGTCTTGGAGTGCCGGTGTTGGGTGGATGAAGAGCGTGTGTTGCTAGCCGGAGTACGTGCCTGAGCGGCTGCCAGTGCAGCTACACTCCTGAGAACCCTGTCCGGAGTCCCATCGCCGGACCCAGCACTCAGTTCAGGTTTGTCATACTTCTGGGACCTCCTCTCTTTCCTGCTCTCCCTGTCTCTGCCTCCATCCCTCTTCCGCCGAACACTTTTGCCTCTCTCTGGATCACTACCAGAGGAGGCTGCTCTGGAACGGGAGCGGGTAGGCTCTGTACTTTGTGAGCTTAGACTGTGGGTGCGCTGACTGCTGTTGCTGCTACTCCGACTTCTACTGCTGCCTGCGCCTCTTTCGCTGCTTATACTACTGCAGGCACTATGACCTCTTGAAGACCTGGTCTCTCTATTTTCATCTTCACCTTCTTCCTTCTGATCAGATGCCTTTTTCTTTTCTTCTTTTTTAAACCTTTCTGTTTCCAAGGGTGGAACAAGGCTGCCCGGTCGCTGCCGAGTGGATCGAGCAGAAGAGGAGGACTGTGGTGATTCAGTTGACTGATTGGGGGTTTGCCTACCACTCCCTGCTTTACTGTTAGACATCTTAGGTGAGTCCTGCCCTGTTTTTCCCTTGGATTTACTGCTTCTTTCAGAGGACAGTGCTCTGCTTTGCTGTACAGCTGTCTTATTTTTAGGGCTGGGACTGGGTGTGTCTGGCCCTCTTCCCCTCATTGCCAAGAGCTTGGCTGCAGCATTAAGGGCTGAGCAGCGTTTGCCCAGTACCTCAGGTTCAGGGGAAGCTAAAGTATTGGATTGTGGGCCTGCAGATTTCCGGGTAACTCTTGAACACGTTTCACCACTGGACTCCCCTTCTGTGGTATTGGTGGTTTGACCCTTCTTGTCTGACCTCCCTCTTTGTCTATTACTGCTGTCATCATTTCTAGAAATCATGCCATCTTTCTCCAACTTCTTTTGAGCCGATCTTGTCAGACATCTTTTCATACTATTAGAGTCCTCAGAGTCTGAAGATGAGGAGGAAGAGTTGGACTGATGCTTTTTGTCAGACCCTTCTTCAGTTTTCTCTTTTTCAGACTTTATATCATCCCGTTTCCTTTTTGAAGGCCTCTTACTCTCTCCAACCTTTTTGGACTGAGATCTTATCCCACTGGAGGATACAGAAGATGGGGAAGAGGAACAGACCGACTCCTGGCTGCTTTGTCTACTAATGCTTCGTTTTTTGGCAGAAGATCTGGTCTCTCGGTCCTCTCTTGTTTCCTCTTCTGATGGCTTAACAGGTCCATCACTCTTGGGAGCATCATGAGTCTCAATATCTGAATTTGATGAGGCAATTCCCGAGGCACTGGGTGTCTGTTCCTTTGGCAAACTATCCAATTTCCTTCTTTTTGGCTGAGATAAGACGCCCTCATTTTCTCCTGCATCATCCTCAGCAACACTGTCAACTTCAATTTTCTCTCTCCCCTCAGTTACAACCTCCTCCTCAGTTACAACCTCGTCCTTGGATGAATAATGGCCTTCATGATTATCAGCCACTGGCATGTTTTGGGGTGGAGAAGAATCTGCATCTGTATAACTGAATGTTGACAGAGAATCTGATGTTGTCCGATTAGCGGTAGATGGAGATTGTAAAGACGTTGAAGACATTTTGTGTGATACAAGGGCTGAATCTGTTGCTGCTTCAATGGCTCTAATTTGAAGTTGTGAGGTAGGAACAGAAGTTTGATCAGACCTAGGTGTGGACTGCTGGACTGTTGACAAAGTCAGTGTAGCTGAAGCTTCTGGTGCCTCTGATTTAGATGAAGATGATTCTGGCTCAATCCCAGAAGTCAAAGCAGGTAAAGAAGGATGGGTGGATGACGGATGAGTGGCAGTAGTAGATGCAGCTATATTGCACATGGGTTCTACAAAGGTTTGAGGAGAGTCTGCAGTTGTACTGGTTCTGTGTAAGGGTTGTGAAGTGACATGAGTTGATGTATTAGAGTACTGCAAATGATCCATTTGCTGGTTAGTTGTGACAGAATTTTCCTCTGCTTCTACAGCAGTCACTGAGACAGCTGAAGGTTCTGAAAATGCTGTGATTTCACTGGTCTCAGAAAGTACAGGCATTTGGGTAAGTTTCTCTGCATGGATTGGGGATAAGTGGGCACAAGTGGGAGGCTCTATGAGGGGACTTGGAAGCTGTAGTGTAAGGGAAGAAGCAGTACAAGTCTGAGAGACCTCTGCAGTAGAAGTCTTGTGTGAAGTTTTAAGTGTATTGGTGTCAGAGTCAATGCATGCAATTACAGGGTTTGGACTGGTGTGAGTATCACATTGTGAGTCTACAAGTTCTGATGTAGACGAGGACATATTTTGAGAGTCTCTATGCATAGAGGACAGTAAAACAGACGTAGTGGATTGATTTGTTTCTGAATCAGGTTTAGATGACACTTCAGCAGCATTTGAGGGTGAAGTGGGGTTGAGTGTTGGAGAGCTTATTGGTGATGTTTTACTGACAGCAGGCAAAGTCACAGGCATAACATTGGACGTTGACAAATTAGGCTCTTGGGAGGAAGGAGCACCTGTAGAAGGAGAAGATGGAGATGAGATTGTAGTCGTGGTGGAATCTTTACGGGGACGACCCCTTTTCCGTTTTGGTGAGTGAGGGGGACTCCGCTCAGGACTGGTTTTCTGGGTTACTGGTTTCTTGTCTTCTGGCAGCTCTGGCACCCTTGGGGGTGTTTTAGGTGGCCTTCCCCTCTTGCGCTTCACTGATATAAGATTGGTGACATTTGAGTCACTTTGAGCAGCACTGTCCTTGTCTGAATTCATTTCTGGTTTCTTTGGTGACAAAGCAGATCTCCGATCCACCCCTCTACCTCTTCCTACAAATTGCTCTCCTAACTGTGCAGCCATTCGAGACTCTGTCTCAAGCCTTCGGCGTACTGGTAAGTTTCGTAGGACAGGCATATCTGGTGAATGGTGTGTTGGGGAACAGGGGTAGTGCCCTCTCCCTGGACTACACTGTAACGGAGAGGAGACCTGTTCCTGCTCTCGTGGTGGTGGTGGTGGTGAGGAGGAAGAAGCTAAGGATGTGGGGACTGATATGGGAGGAGAGTCTTTAAGAGTTTGACTTGCTCCATCAGATGAATGAGTGGCTGATTCTTGAACTGGTTCTACCTGTTCAGTCTCCTCTGACGAACCCTCGTTGTGTGCTCCTCCACTTCCACTCATTCCCCTCCGTCTCCGTTTGGGCTCCTTCTCTTCCACCACCGTGACCAGACGACCTGGAAGCTTTCGAAGGACCTTGGCTGATGGAGAATCTTCTGGAAGTCCCTTGAGAATTTCACTTTCAGCAGACTGCCGCTTTCGTGGTGAGCGAGAGTTAGGTGATGCAAGAGTAGGAGAAAGGGAGAGCTGACCATCCTGTTCAGAATGATGCTCAGGAGAACAGATGGAGTCTGATGATGCAGAGGCTCTCCTTTCTCTCCTGCTACACTGTACAGTTTCAGACACTGCCTCTCCCCCCTGCTCTTCACTCTCCTCTCTGCATGCAGCAGAAGAGGAGGATTGATGGCCACATGTGTTTCTGTCCATTGCAGGAGATGCAGCAGCTGAAGGCACAGAGCTTGATGGGGAGATGGGCTGCAGGTGGGGGGATGACACATTTCTAATTTTTTGGACTGAGCCCTGCATAGCAGGGGACACGGTTGTTGAATCTGAGACCTGCTGGTTGGTTTGGACTGTCTGGCTTTCTGATGACATGAGGGATTCAAATTCTTTGGTTGTCCCTCGCCCGCGCGGACCACTGCGAAGTTTCTCAGGCACTTCTCTGTGTTGGGGCGACTTTTGTGTGGACCCAGGGGTTTGACTTATACTGCGCTCAGAGTTCATCCATGACCCCCTCCTGCCTCTCTCTGGGGACAGCCGGGTTAGGGATATATCATCAGCAGGTGTCCCTCTGAGCCTGCCACTGACCCTTGTAGAAGGAGCACCTTTCTCTTTGTGTTTACGAGGGCGGCGGGTTGGAGTAGGTTCTTCGGTACTGGGAGGTACGGAATCCTCTTCATCACTGTCAGATGACTGATGCAGTTTCAAACCTTCTTCCTTTGCCTGATCCAACCCTTTCCTTGCAGCCTCAACTTGCTCCTGTAAAGTCAAGATAAATGTGGGTATGACTGCTAAAAGTTTATTCTACCATAAAGTAATCAAAGCTTGATTACTGTTTTAATTGTTACCTCTGCCTGCTTCAGCTCCTCTTTGCAAATATCTTCAAGGGAGGCCTCAAGGAAATTCATGGCGTATCGCTCTATGGGAGTGAGCTGTTAAGAACAGGGATAATTGAAATTTAGTGGAAAAAAGGCACATTATGATAAAAACAGGTGAATTCACATTCTAATAAAAGACTCTACTAAGAAAAGCATTAATATCATGACTACCTGTTCAACCAGGGCAGCGATTTCCTGCTCAGCCTTGGAAAGCTCCTCCTCTTCCTGGTCCCGGCTATCTCCGTCATCCAGAGGGATGTTCTCGTTAAACTCTGCAAGCTCAGCCACTTGCTCAGCCTTGGCTTGAGATGCAGCCACGATATCCTCTTCATCCTCAGCACGACACAGGGCCTAGTATAAAGAACACATAAAATCTCATTTTCAGTGGTTTGTAACAAATGGAATACATTTCTTACAAAGAAATACATGAAATACACCAAACGGATATATTTAAAATTACCTGTTCCAAAATGGTGGTGGTATGTTTATTGATGGACTCCTCGTCATCTGACTGAGGCACACTCAATTCAGCCACTTTCTTCTCTCCCTCTGACACATCAAACAACTCTCTGATAGTTTGCTGTGGGAAAGAGATGGTTATGTAATAAATCCTTCCAAAGTTTATTTCAAGCTAGGATTTCACTATGAAAAACTAGATTATAATTAAAGCTGCTATTACCTGCTTAAAAAAGGCAGTGGTAAAGTTTCCGCCTTCAATAGCCATATCTCCCAACATCCTTTTCTGATTGGCTTTTTTCAGAATATTTTCTTCAACTGTGCGTTCACTGATTAGCCTAAAAAAAAACGTTTAAATGTCAAACATGCTTGCATAATCTGTACAATGTTAATCATTTTTTTTTTTTTTTTTTTTTTNNNNTTTTTTTTTTTTTTTTTTTTTTTTTAAAGGAACAAAAATTTGTCCTGTATGGAAAAAAAAGAAAAGTTTTTAGTTTTGCCTTTACCTATAGATGTGGACATCTCTTGTCTGTCCAATTCTATGGCACCGGTCCTGAGCTTGGGCATCCATGGTTGGGTTCCAATCACTGTCATAGAACACTACTGTATCTGCCCCAGTCAGGTTAACACCTACACCTCCACTGCGGGTGGACAGGATGAAGCAGAATATGCGACGGTCTGCATTGAAGCGCTCCATCAGAGCCTGAAAGGTAGTCAAGCATTATAATAATGTCACAGTTGAGAGACAAAACTCATACTTTCTTCTGCTTGCCTAAGTCAAGTTATACGAAAATCACAAACACACAATTTGAGTACTGGAAATAGTATTTCACCTGTCTCTGTTCTACACGTGTACTTCCATCCAACCGCAGGTAGATGTGCCCATGGTAGTTGAGGAACTGCTCAAGTATATCTAGCATACGTGTCATCTGAGTGAAAATGAGGACTCTGTGCCCTCCTACCTTCAACTTTCTAAGCAGGAGGTGGAGTGTCTGCAGCTTACCTAAACAGATGAACAGCCATAAAATATTTCTTGTCTATTTATTTTAGGTACTACACCAATGTTTCATGTTTATTATGTATAAACATGGTAAATTCAAGTACAATGAAATACTAAAATGCACACTCTGGGATCCCAATACTTACCACAGTCATACTGAATAAGCCTCAAGTCAGGGAAATATGTCCTCGTGTTACACTGGATGCGATGGAGCGTGTGTGTAAGTGGGGAGAGATAGGAAGATAAAACAGAGGAGAAAAGAGAATGCTGGTATCTGCGGGAGGGAGGTGGGTGGCAGCTGTGCATGGTAATGGGCTTTGCCTCTACTGGAGGAATGACAAAAGTGAACCTGTGGAACAAGGGCACACATTTAAACACAGTGTGACACATTATTATTTTCAGATGTAGTTTTTATATTCCATTTCTAAATTAAATAAAAGTTTAGTGCTTTATGAATGTTTGTGAGCTATACCTATCTATGACCTCAGAGAGAAGTTGAAGCCTCTCCTCTGAGTTGTGAATGGCTTCCGTCAGGACTTTGCTCTTTTCCAAAATACTATTGGTATGGTGTGATTGAGCAGTCAGGCAGGAGCTATAACCCGAGTAACTCCAGTTGTTTACAACAGGACGTGGTGGAGATGGACAAGGGCCTGGGAGGAAGGTTAGAAAGTCCAGCACCTCACGACCATACACAGGCTTTGCATTGCAGTGCAGCTCATTGATGCGCATGATTTGAGAGATTCTGTCGTCTCGCTGAGCCTTTCGCCTGCCTGCAAGCCATGACTGTCAGAATGAAAGTAACAAATAAGTGAGTGCTACAGAAACAGACAAACAACTAATAGGGTCACCAAATATTTATACCAAGAATAAAGGGTATATTTGCAAAATATTACACCCTCAGATGTGGGTTGTCATTAAACTGAGATTTAAAGTGTTCCTTTTTGAGTTTAAGAATTAACCAATTTAAGATTAACACTCCATTTATTACCATGTAGAAGGGGGAACGTGGTGGAGGTGGCGGCTGAATGCGGGGACGCTGAGATGTTGACCCACTGCTCTGAGATGAGGATGTGGGCTTAGGTGTGCTCATGCGCAAAGTTATCACATCATTATTACTGTCCTCACGCACTGATGATGAATTTGCCTTTGTAACTGAAAAGTACAAAGTATTGAATGCATAATTATTCTACTTATTCTTTTTTCCTTAATATATTGTTTAAACTTCTGTCAAGTAAATTCTGAAAACCACATCTGGGCTCAACTTACCTGGTGGTTCTGGGGCTGGTGCTGGTGGTGGTGCTGGTCCCTGTACTACTCTCAACACAGGACGATTGGGTGGTGTCTGGGAGGAAGCAACAGTTCGGGGTGGAGCAGCATAAACCGGAGGCCGGTGTGGAGGCTGAGAAGCAGTGGACGCTCTAAGAACAGGGCTTGGAGTGCCATGTGGGTGAAGGGTGACCGACTGAGGAGGAGCAGGACGAGGAGAAGGAGGCACGGCCAGAGTAGGGATTGACCCTCCTTCTTTACTTGGCGCCTGTCGTACAACAATCTTTACAATTCCTGGTCCACTTACCATGGATGTTGGGACTGGAATTAAAAATAGAGAGAGTTTAGTAACTACACAAGTATTTCACCTGGAAAGAAAGTTCAGTTCGACTGGGCACCAGACTATTGATTACAGAAGCAGAGCTATCAATAAAATGTCTCGCATTATCTAATACATAACGTTTCAAAAGTTTAGGGGCCAGTTTTAAAGGTTTTTGAAAAAAAGTCTCTTACACTCAAAAAAGCTGCATTTATTTAATCAAAAATGTAGAAAAACAGTAATATTGTAAAATATTACAATTTAAAATAACTATTTTCTATTTTTAATATATTTTGAAGTGTAATTGATTCTTTTGATGAAAAGAGATGAATTTTCAGCATCCATTACTACCGATTTCAATGTCACATGATCCCGCAAAAATCCTTCTAATATGATCAAAAGGGTGCTCAAGAAAAATTTCTTATTATCAACGTTGAAAAACTGCTTCTTGATATGTGTGGAAACACTGATACATTTCTTTCAGGATTTTTTTGATGAATAGAAAGTAAAAAGAAAAAAACATTTATTTGAAAGAAATCCTTTGTAACATTATAAATGTCTTTACTGTCACTTTATACATTTAATTGCTGAATAAAATGTTAGTATCTCCCAAATGAAAAATTATTCTGACCCCAAACTGAATGGTAGTGCAATTCTTTAGTCTTTTAACGTTATAAAAGAATGGACAATTGAAACATTATACATTTTATCTGCATACATTAGACTTAAAGGAACAGAATTAAAAACTAGAAATTAAAAATGAAAAGGAGAACAGTTTAATCCACACACTTTATAAAATAATGAACAAGTGAATAAAAATGAAAAACAAACCAAACCATTTCAAACCTCATGCACCCTCTACAACATTGACTTAATATTTGCAGTGCTGTATGCATTTATCTTTTTTAGATTTCAAATACCTTCATTCAACGGGACCTATTGAGTAAGTAGCCAACAAACCATTAAAATAAGCTGTCACATGCAGTTAGAAAAAAGAACTAAAGCCAGAATACCCATGCACATGCTCTGCTGAGTAACAGGTAGTTTGGTACCCAGGATACAGGCTGTACCCGAACAAGGATGAACTCAAGGACAGCACCAGTACCTTGAGTAGCGGTGAAAGGTAATGCTAGTCCAGAGCAGGTTGGGGTTGTGCTGGCTGGGTGGGGAATTGCTGAGCTGCTACCTGTCTGACTAACTGTGTGAAGAACTGCCACCTGAGCTGGCTGACTAATAAGGTGGTGCTGCCCACTACTGGAAACCAGATGCATTACATTTCCTAAAGGGCACAACCACAGAAGAAAGTGTTAGGCTATAGACTACACCAAACACTCACAGAAAGACTGAAGGCGTGCAGGAAAAGCGAAACCTATCCAAAGCAGGCAGTGGACTATTTCCACAAGCAGATTATTTGTCTATTTATGTAATAGACAGTGGATACCTTGAATGGGTCGTGGCTGAGGAACAGGGACCTGGTGCAGCGGAGTCCCAGAGAGTGTGAGCTTGTTGCCCTGTAGCTGGAAGGTTACTGGCTTACTGCCCTGAGAGGACGACACTGGTCGGCCTGCCAGGGAGGCCAGCTGAGCGATACTCACAACTTCACCAGCTGTACGTGTGGGAGATAAATTAAAATAATTTAACAATGTCCTGCTAATGTTTCATGGCGATAAACAATGAAGTGAAACAAGTCCGATGTAATTAACTTACATGGCAAACGAGCCTGCATATCTGGACTGAGCAGGACCCTCTGAGTCATAATGTTGCTTGGTGGTTGAGGGGGAGCAGACACAGTTGTGATGCTTGAGGGTGCTGAGGGACGTACAGTCACTGGCTGGGGGGCTGGCGGCCTGACAGCAGGTGCAGAAGGAATGCTACTAGGAGCAACTGGAGCTCTTGGAGTAGTGACAGGAGTAACAGGACAAACTGAAATAAGAGTAAAATGTTATTCTCTTCCTGATTACACCATCACATGACAGACACTTGCTGATCAGGATGCAAGACTTGGCCCCTTGAGCTGACCTTGAGGTATTGGCTGGGAGGGAGCTTGGGAAGGGGTGACCTCTGTGATTAGAGGCTTTGGAGTCTGAACTGTGGTGGTGGTGGTGGTAGGACATGTAGACCGTGGGTTGTTCACTGCTGAACGTCCATCAGACTTAGGAAGAGGCTGGAGCATCCTGCAGAGAAGCAAGCATATGCCGAAACTTTATTAAAAGATATTATCAAAATCACAATTAAAATAAGTCTTAAAATAAATAATGTACCATTTATTTAACTTGAGCATATATATCACACATCAGAATTGTGTGCTTAACTATTTCAAACAACATACCTGTTGACCTTCATGCGAACAGGCTTCGGTCTGGGAGGAGGATCAGGGGACTCCATGATTTCCTGAATAAGCTGATGTGTCACTTTCCTCTGAGGCAGGAAAACATCTGCCTGGTATCTAGACACACGCTGCTCCAGACCAACCAGGTCAAACATGGACAAGTCACAGCACTTTGAAAAAATATAATTTTTTAATTAACCTTCACTGAGGGTCCAGAAAAGAAAAAGAAACATACAAGCATTTAAAAAATTTCTGAACACAGAAATGTGTTAAAACAATAAAGATTTTTTCCATTTATAATCACCTTAGCTATACATTAATGTGATCAATGGACAGGGCTATTTCATTGTTATGGGAATGATGGAAAAAACATGGAAGAATGTGAAAATAGAGCTGGAAGTGTCCCAAATAAAGTCAAGATAAAAAAAGCTTTATTTGTATAGTGCTTTTCACAAAACATTGTAATTTTTGGAATACTGCCCACCCCTATCCTCAGAAAGAAGAAAATAAAGGTGTTTAGATCAAAGGTGTCCTGCTCCACCATACTGCGGAGTTTAGCTCCAATCCTAATTAAACACACATGGACCAGTTTATCAAGGCTGTATCCAAAAATGCCCCATATTCCCTCATTCACTATTCCATACGTTATTCTACTAATACAGTCCATGGAATGAGTGAATGAAAGCGAGTGAGCGACACTGTGCACAGGAAATGCTGCGGGCGGCATCTTCTGGCAAGACATGGGATTTAATTCGGTGCAACACTCACGGTGCATGGGTATACACTCGTTATTAAGGTGGATTGTGGGATTGACCATGGTTTCGGACAGCACTACAAATGGCTGTCCCCTCAAATAACCCACTATATTAGGGTATAGATTGATTTTGAACACAGCCACTCTCTTCAGGATTGCTATAAACTTTGATGCAAGTGTGTTGGGGCAGGTTGGATCTAAATTCAGCAGGACATTGGCTCTCCAGGAGCAGGATTGGACACACCTATTATAGATAAACAAGCAAAATTAGAAGATAGTAAAAGTTTAGTAATTGCTGGTCTAATTTACCTCAAATGGTGAGGTCTCAAGAGCCCGCTGAACCAGTGAAGCAGTAGAATAGACGATGGCCTTTGTGATGAAAGGAGATTGTATAGGCCTCGGATCAAACAGGTTAGGGTGATTACACACTTTCCGTAGCTGCATCAGGATGTTGATCACAGACATGAAATGACCGCTGGCTAAAGTCTCTCGTGTCCTGGGAGTATGTGGGCACAAAAAAGGACAAACAATTAGGGAAAAAAACCTCCCTGAAGTAAGTCAATTAATTAATAGCCTGAGCTTGGAAGTTATCTTCAAAATAAAAAGGCCTTTTTTTTTTTCCTTCCTCAACCACACCAATGTCTGCTTGCCCTGGTTACTCACGAGGCCTGGGCCATGAAGTCATCATAGAGAAAACGCTGTCTTTTGGAGAGTCGACAGCGCACAACATGCTCATATTTTTTGGGCATTTGTTTCTCCACATCTGCTTTTATTCTTCGCAGCAGAAAGGGTCGTAGCACCTAGAAAGAGAGGGAGATAAAGGATGCTTATGTAAAGCCAAATGCATAAACGCTTCCCTATAATATTACAAATACACAAGGCAAAGTTCACAAGAAAAACATGAAAGAACTATGTTTGTGCTACATCCATAAATGCAGTAGATCAAATTAAACGTTTATGAATTGTGGAGGACTTGTACTACCTTGTGAAGTCGTTTGACCAAGCCCTCGTTGTACTCCTGGCTCCCTTCAATCATGCCAGTGAGCGGGTTTGAGAACCACTCCTTGAACTCACGATGGGACTGGAAAACATGCGGCATGAGGAAGTGCATAAGAGACCAAAGCTCCATTAAACTGTTCTGGAGAGGGGTACCAGTGAGCAACAATCGCCTCTGACTGCATGGAAGACAGAGAATTAAGAGGAAAAATAGTAAATAAACTCATCACATTCTTAAAATTATATGTGCTTTGCACATAAAACGTAAAGAAATGAAAGTTAGAATGGGACCTGTAGCAATAAATTATCAAGTGCATCATAGAAATGACTATACAAGTAGTACCTGTTGAAGTTGAGCAAGCTTTGCCAGCGCTGGGACTTAAAGTTCTTGATGTTCTGAGCTTCATCCAGAATGAGGTACCTCCAAGACTTGCGTCTAAAAGCCTGATGATCCTGCAGTACTAGCTTATACGAGGTGATGCAAACATGGAAAGCATTGGGTTTGGTCCAGCCCTGAGAAATTATAAAAAAGGGGGGAAAAAAGAATTCTAAAATCACAAGGATTGAAATCTAAATAAATACACAATTGCTTTAGAGAGCTTTGTAAAAGTGTTTTTAAAAGATCTTAATTTGCAATAAATATGCTCATTATTGTATTCATTACTTGTCGCTTGAGTTTGCGCTCCTTCTGGCTGCCATAGTAGGTGAGGATTTTGAATCCTGGGCACCAACGTTTCAACTCCATCTCCCAATTGAGCATTACACTGGTAGGCACAATGATCAGATGTGGACCCCAGTTGGCTGTAAGAAAAAGAGAAAATGTTTGTCAAACTACATATATCCACTATATTTTCAACACACATCATAAGGAAATATGTATTTATGTGGACTTTTTACCCTTTACACAAGCTAGATGAGCTAACAGAGCGATGGTTTGGATAGTTTTGCCAAGCCCCATTTCATCTGCAAGTATGCCATTGAGTTTCTTCTCATTCATTGTGACCAACCAGTCCAGTCCAATGTGCTGATACTCACGCAAGGTACCATGAAGGAGGAATGGAATCGGTGTTTTGACCTTATATTAAAAAGAAACCAAACAACTGCAGTTAATAAACAGATAAACAGAAACTATGTGTTCTTCAGCAATTGTTTCTGAGGGGTTGTTACTACCTTTGTTGTTGCCAGTGTATATCCCTTAGGTTGAAGGCTCTCAGCAGTAGCAGCAATGTGGCTGATTTCTTTCTTAGGTCGGGGAGATGTTGTTACAGTGGGACTATGGTCTCCCTCTCTCAGCAGAACCTCCATTCCCTCTCCTCCATCATCATCATCATCCTCATCATCATCACTCTCCTGCACATCCTCATCCTCCTCTTCTTCATCACTGTCTACAGCCGCTTGGGAACCTGAATATTTTTTTTATTTTATTTATCCCATATTTTACCAGGAAAAATCCCATTGAGATAAAAATCTCTTCTACCAGGGAGCCCTGGCCAAAATGGCAGCACACAAAGTTTCACAAAAAACATAAAAAAAAAAAAAAAAAAAATCTCGGAACTAACAAAAATATGTAAATGTTAAGAAAAACAAGAACAAGATTCTTTCATGTAAGACACCAAAAGGTTTTTAAAAATATTTAAAGATGGGAGCACGTCTAGCCTCAAAGTATTCTGCATTTCATTCCACAATCTAGGCGCATAACAAGAAAAAGCAGTTTTACCAAACTCAGAGTATGATCTAGGCACAGTTAAAAGTAATTTAAAGGACGATCTAGTTTTATAACTACCAGAACAATAAGATAAGAGACTACAGATATACAAAGGCAGTTTACCTATTAGAGCTTTGGCAATAAACATCAACATATGCATTTTTCTCCTCTGATACAAGGAGGGCCAGCCAACCAAGTCAAACAAAGTGCAATGATGAGTACGTGTAGGAGCATTAGTCACAAATCGTATTGCAGCATGATATATACAATCTAATTTTTTTAGTGTAGATACATTAGCATGCATATAAATTACATCGCCATAGTCCAACACAGAAAGAAAACAACTTTGAATAATTATCTTTTTTGCTTCAAAAGGAAGACATTTCTTTAAACGAAAAAGAAAACCCAATTTGGGCCTGAGTTTTTTTGAAAGATTTTCAATATGAATATTGCGTGGATCACAGTGGGAAAAGTTGATGATGTGCGGTGTTTGGTCACTTCACACAACAATTCATATTACCATAAATTTCAGCTCACCTGAGGAGGAGCCACTATCATCAGCACTGTCCTCTCCTTCTGTCTCTTCCTCTGCCTCTTCCTCAGTTCCCTCTGATTCTTCTGAGGAATCTGGTGACGCTGAGGGCTCCTCAAAATCAGAGGCATACGCTCCTCTGTACTTTTCTAAGAGCTCTTCCATGCTCATCTCCCCTGTGAAATAAAGAAACCACAAGTGACAATTTGACCTTAAGAAATTACTGCTTAAGTCATAATTAAACACTTTGTTATATTATTCAAAGGTTTGTGGTTAGTATAATTTTTTTTAAAGAAATTAAATCTGTTATTCAAACTGATAAAAAAGACAGCAAAGACATCTATGATGTTTCAAAAGATTTATATTTCAAATAAATGTGTTTGAACTTTCTATTCAAAGATGTACCACAGTTTCCACAGAAATATAAAGTAGCACAACTGTTTTAAACACTGATAACTAAATCAGCATATTAGAGTGATTTCTAAAGGTTCATGAGACACTGACGACTGGAGTAATGGCTCCTGACAATTCAGCTTTGCCATCACAGGAATAAATTACATTTGAATTACATTTTAGCTAGTTTATAAAGTTTAAAGTTTTAAATATGGATATTTTTCTTACAAAAACCCATCTGTTGACTTCAGAAGTCCTTTATTAACTCCCTGGAGTTGTGCAGATTACTTTTATGATGGATGGATGCTTTTTTGGGCTTCAAAATACAGTGCCCCATTCACTACCATTATAAAGCTTGGAAGAGCCAGGATATTTTTTTAATATAACTCCATCTGTATTCGTCTGAAAGTAGATAGTCATTTACACCTATGATGGCTTGAGGGAGAATAAATCATGGGATAATTTAAATTTTTGGGTGAACTATCCCTTTAAGGATATTTTATTATTTAATTTACCTTCTCTGGCAAGGTCATCCAGTTCCTCTGCATGATCTCCCTCTCCTTCAATAACTTCCTGGGCTGCAATAGTGTCTTCCTCATCTTCCGCTGAAGCAAAGCACAGAATATTTTAAGTTATATCTTACTGTTCAAATCAATAGGATACCCAAGTTAAGTGTCTGTCAATCTAAAAAAAAACAAAAAAAAAAACAAAAAAAAAAAACAACCCTCTACTAACCATCTTCTTCATTGGCACTGAATTCTTTGTCTTCATCTCCAACTGTAGAAGATGAAGAATCTGAGGCCTCTTCTTCTGATTCAACAACCTGTGCAAGGAAAAATAAGTCTATTTAAATATGTGAGAACTGAAAGAAATATGATGCCATACTGAATCAGCTGATGTGAACAGTTTTGGACCACATTAATCAGAATTCTGACTATGAGACAATGGCTACATAAACACTAATACATTTTGGAGTTGACTACTGCATTTAAACCACATTTATCTAGTGTATGTGACACTTGTAATTGATTCTGGGAAATCGCTGTACCTGGGGGAGAGTTAAAGTACTGAGTAGCTGGTCCAAAGGCAGAGTGCCCTCCTCCCTCAGTAATTCTATCTCTCGCCTTTGTGTCTCTGCATCATTCCCCTCTTGCTGCTCCTCTACCTCTATGGTCTCTTCATCATCCTCCTCCTCACAAGGTGGCTCAAAGTCTCTATCTGCAGCAGAAAAAAGGACAATTTAGACATCTAAACCAAGAGTAAACAAGAATTTCGTGAATCGTGTTCAAAAACATATCAAACTCTACTGCACTCAAAAACACTCACAAGAGCAGATTTTTATTTCACTGAATTTATTAAAGCACAATCTTTGTGTGTACAGTGGCCCCACAGAATTTGGACACTTGAGCCAAGGTTAAAAAAAAAATAATAATAATTTTTAAAATTCCACGAATACCATTGCCCTACATAAAATTTCAAACCAGAATAACACAAGCTTAATATAAAAGAGAAATAAAATGTTTGCTAGGTTTTAAATGCAACATTAAATACTATTAAAAATTAAGACTGCATTTAAACTATCAGTCTCTCTGTATAACTGACCTCATACATCTACTAAACAAATTTAATCTAGCATAATTAAAGCATAACCCTACGCAATGACGCGCATAAAGTAGTAGGTGTAGGGGTGTGACAAGATCTCGTGACATGAGATCACACAATATCAAAATGTGACGAGATTTCTCGTCGAGTGAAAAGCTGTCTCGCAATATCACCATGACGGAGCGTGAGGGTGAAATTAGCATACAATATGCCACTGCTATGTTTACATTACGGTGCCCACCGCGGCACCGCCTCCACTGTCGTTTTCCTTTTTATAGAAATAAAAAAAAATTCAATTCAGTTGGATTGCGGTCGCTTCAATTGTAAACTATTGTAAACGTCTGCTCTGCTCATCCAGCACGAGCTGCAGAGTCACACACAGTGCAGCAGGAATCAGTTCACTGATCACATGACAAGAGTAAAGCAAGATGACTGACAAGACCATGGCGGAGGATTTGTTGTGCAACAGAGCCTAAATGGGGTCGCACACCGGACAAGAAGTTCAGCGCCGCACCTCGGGCAACTCACAGGTATTGCACACCGGACGCGCACATTACAGACACGCAAGCTCAATTTTGAATCGATTTCTGATAGAAGAGCTGCACGATGGGTGAGTTTTAAGTCGACAGGGAAACGTTACATATGCCTATGCTTTAATATTTAATATTTTTAGACTTTATTCAAGCTGTTAAACTAAGAATGTAAAACTAATGTATCTTGCAGCACAGGGTGAAGTCAGTATGTACATTAATGACGATTTGAGAGAAATATAATATAAATTTTAAGTAAAACAATGTAAATGGCACTCTGTGGCGCAGCAGGATTTTGAACTTCCTGAGTCGTACCTGGGCACCGCGGACAGGCGCCGAGCTTCGCGTCCGGTGTCCGACCCCCTTAAGCATCTTGTAGAATGCACGCTCAGCTTTGGGTTTTTATTCTGTGACTAACCGACTAATAAAATTTTGGTCGATTAAAGGGTTAGTTCACCCAAAAATGAAAATGATGTCATTAGTGACTCACCCTCATGTCGTTCCAAACCCATAAGACCTCCGTTCATCTTCGGAACACAGTTTAAGATATTTTAGATTTAGTCCGAGAGCTTTCTGTCCCTCCATTGAAAATTGATGTACGGTATACTGTCCATGTCCAGAAAGGTAATAAAAACACCATCAAAGTAGTCCATGTGACATCAGTGGGTTAGTTAGAATTTTTTGAAGCATCGAAAATACATTTTGGTCCAAAAATAACAAAAACCACGACTTTATTCAGCATGGTCTTCTCTTCCGGGTCTGTTGTCAATCCGCGTTCACGACTCCGCAGTGACGTGCTATCTGGTGCGCCCGAGCTTCGTTTACAGTCTGAGGGAGACACACGCTGTATTCAAGCTATTCTACATAGCAGCCATAGCTTTAGTCGCTCTGGATCGTTTACCGGGAAAGAGTAAAAGTTAATCTTTCATCTGTCGGCGTTGGTAATGCACTTTTACGTCGCCGTGGTTGTTTTTGGCGATTAGAACATCCGCGACATGCACACTTACGCACCATTTAAAAAAATATTGCAATACCAAAATACAAACAATGTAGAATAGCTTGAATACTGCGTGCGTCACCCTCAGACTGTAAACAAAGCTCGGGCGCACCAGATAACACGTCAGCAGCGTCACTGCGGAGTCCTGAACGCGGATTGACAACAGACCCGGAAGAGAAGACAATGCTGAATAAAGTCATAGTTTTTGTTATTTTTGGACCAAAATGTATTTTCGATGCTTCAAAAAATTCTAACTAACCCATTGATGTCACATGGACTACTTTGATGATGTTTTTATTACCTTTCTGGACATGGACAGTATACCGTACATACATTTTCAATGGAGGGACAGAAAGCTCTCGGACTAAATCTAAAATATCTTAAACTGTGTTCCGAAGATGAACGGAGGTCTTACGGGTTTGGAACGACATGAGGGTGAGTCATTAATGACATAATTTTCATTTTTGGCTGAACTAACCCTTTAAGCCTTCTTTGGTCTTATTCTTCTCGTCGACTAACATTTATTTGACTATTAGTGGCAGCCCTAGTTCCAAGATACTTGATCTGAGCAACAACACAGTAAAACAAAAGTCAGTCCTCACCATCCTCATCAACAGCACTCAGCTGTGATTGTTTGGAGACCGCTGCAGTGTCTGAACTGTGTACAGGAGCAGCATGCAGGGACTGACTTAACAAGTCAGAGTAACGCTCTGTCTGACCCACAATGAAATCCAGCTGGAGATCTAGGGCCTTCTTCCGCTTTTCCTCCAGTCTGGACTGTTGTTTATACTGGACAACCTGTGTACAGCAATGGGCGGGAAACAGTTAAAGTATGAATTATTTATAGTCTTTAGTACAATACAAATTTTGTCCAAAAAACCCCCAGAAAAGTCACCTTTTCAACGCTGCTCCAGAAGGCACGGACCTCCTTGGCAATAGAAGACGCAACTCTCCTCAGTTTGGCCTGCTCCTCACGTTTTGCTCTCTCCTCCTTCTGCCTCAACTCCTCATGGTGGCGCATCACCATCCGTACTACCTGAAAATGAGTGCAGATTGGTGATATGCTCCATTTTCAAAATACAAATAACATGTTTCAAATAGGATAACCTGAATGAAACGTTTACCTTTCTAGCCACTCCTCTTTTCCATCGCCTCTCTTGTGCAAAGTCTGCAGAGAGCCACTGCATTTCCTCACAGAGGTAATCCCAATGAACTTTGGGCCGTACTGGTTCAGTTATACGAGACAGACGTTTTAGGGACCAGAAACCTTCACGTTTTAGTGCAAGGGTCCGATGTTCTATTTCTGCTTCCTGTTAGAAGTGAAAAAAAAACAAAACAAAGACAAGAATAAAGTCCAATTATTAACGTCAATCACTATTTCAGACAGTAAATTATGTAACTTGTCCTTCTCTCACATGTTTTGCCAGTTCTGCCATGTCTGTATGCTTCGGGGTGGATTTCGGGGTGGTTGTTTGCTCTAACTGAGAACAGCCACCAGAACCCTGGGAGGAAGTGGAGGGCATGTTTTTGCCATGAGAGTTTTGTACAGGTGAGGCTCTGCCTGTGTGAGAACGCATCCAGTCACCGGATGAGGGAGATGGAGATGGACATGGAACGGGTGAGGAGGAAGGAGTAGAGGCTGCTGTAACCTTGCCTGCAATCCACTGGCAAACCTTGGGACAGACAAACAAAACAGTGTATCTGACTGCGTGACTACATAATATTATTCAGCGTAGAGTACAAAGGAGAGATAGAGTGCCCAAGAAGAGATAAAAGAGCTTCATAAAAACAGCCAGGTCTACAAGGACATCTTGGTGAGCAAACATCTTACAACCCCTCTCCTTATTTCTAAATAATACATGCTACTCTGGATGATAAATCAGTTTCATACCTCATTTCCCTTCCAGGTTATAATTGGAAAAAATATATAAAATTTAAGCTAGTGACTGTGAGTTGAACCAGTGACAGACCGATATATATTCCAGGTCAATTAGCTGGCCATTTTGAGATTTTTGGCATCATTCAGAAACCATGCCAGCTTGGCTGATTGAATGCAAGTTTTACTTTCCCCCTTTATGTGAATTTAGATATTTGGTAAAATAAGTGTTCACTTTAATGTCAGCCCATTTGATAAAAATAACTAACACTAAAATTGGGCACCCCGCTTTCCAGAACATTATTGGCCATTGCAAAACCTATATCGGTCAACCACTAGTTGGAAGAAGCAGGATCATCACATCAGATTGCAACGATCAGATTTGAAGGATGCCTGACACCTCTTACCTTCAATAACAAGCCTTGTCTGTCTGTCCTGCTCTGCCCATGCTGGAAAACACACATGGCTTAATATACAGCCAAGAAGTGCACTAGCATCAGACTATGGCTTTGAAACTGTCAAGGACTGCGTACACAGGCTAAAAAAGATCTGAATTATAAAAATACTTTTGCTGACTACCTCAGATGCCTTCATTGTGACTAAACACGTACATAACTTGAAATCACTGCTACATCATTGTTCAAGTCATAACAGTTAATAGTTTGGTTGCTTTTACCTTGTTTGCTGCTGGACTGGGCATAGTATTGCTATCCTCATTCTGGACCTCCATAGAGCTGTCAACCTCTCCGTCGCTGCTCTCTTCTACAGAAGCATCAAGTGGCTCCAGGATGGAGTGTTGAGCATCTTGCGTTGTTGACAAAAGTTTGTCCGGTAACTGCTGCTGCTCCAACTCCAGTTCACCTCCCAAAGACACAGAATCTTGGCATGGTGTAGTGGCCAATGACTGTTTACACTGATTCCCCTCTGGGACAACACTGGATACAGTACCCCACACATCTCCAGCAGATAGAGGAAGGAGGCTTTGTGAGTTATGGAGTTGTACTGAAGTTGATGAAGTGTTAGCAGAGAATTCATTTTGAAGCATCTTGACAGAACTATTTGATTTATTTATGTTTTCTTTCACAGATCTGTTCTGTGAAAGTACATTAGAAGTGGAAACAGTCCGAGAGGATTGAGAGAAAGTGTTTGAGACAGGGCAGTCAGCGTGTAACGTGGCATCCTCCTTTACTGTGGGAGATGCAGCTGTATCAGTTTTAGCAAGGCACTCTGAAGCTTTATTCAATCCATCACTGGGGGATCCAGCCTGGACAGGGGAGTTCTGATTGGTTGAGATCCTATCTGACAGGGAAGAAGGATGCTTAAGGGCAGGGTTGTCACCCTTCTTTAAGATCAATAGCTTTGGGTCAATCGTGCCACAAGACAATGAAATGAATGACACACCTTGTGTGCTTTTCACCACATCAGATTCTTGCTGCTCTTGCACAGAGTCAAGCGTGGCATCCAACACTGTGGACGTTAACCCTGTCAATGTGTTTGCAAGATCAGTGGGAGTTGAATTATCATGCTGCTTGACAATTATAGATCCTTCTTTTTGTGTAGAAGGTATGGTGGTTAAATCTTTTGTGGGCTTGAGTGTATTAGAATGAGTCTCTAGATTACTCTGGGCTTGCGAGCCTTGCGTCAATGTTTCTATTGGTTCCTCCTCTTCTTTGTCAGTTAACAGCAGCTTAACTTCACTGTGAATGGCAGCTGATGTAAAGCAGGGCACAGTGCATTCATATACAGCAACAGTTGACTGGGTTTCAGGGCACTGCATCAGAGACTCCTCGCTGACCTCCATCTCTGCATGCTCAGACTGCCCGTCTATCTCACTTACGACCAGCCAGGTATCCTCCAAATCTGGCTGCATTAAAATACCTACGTCAATCAAATCTTTTACCTTGACAGCATTGAGAGCCTCTGCACTCACTTCCTGCCTCTCTTCCACATTCACAATACCTGGTGGGTCATTCAGGCATATCTGAATTTGTGAGAGTTTATGATCTGCCGGAACGGACTCTTGTACTTGTTGGACCATACAGTCAGAAAGATTTGGCTGATCTGATTCTAGCCCCTCTAAAGTCACACAGTTCTCAGTCTGAGCGAGCAGCATGCTCCTATCCTGTTGGTGATTTGAAGACATAGATATTTCTATTCGATTGGCACTGTCATTCTGCTTCAAAATCACATCAGAAGAGCCGCAAACCACGACTTGTGACCTTTCATTCACAATAGGGACCTGTACATTGTCAGTGCATGTCCCATGCCCAGACAGCTTTGGTTCATCAACAGAAATGTTGTGAATTACTTCTTTAGCAGCCACATTACAACACAAATCTCCATCAATAGGGACTTTCTCATTGCCTTGTCCCTCCCTTGCACTAGTCTCTTTACCCAACTGAAACATTTTGGGGGTTTCACTTACATGTACATACTGAGAACTTAGCTCTTGCACACACTGTGTATTCTCAGTCTGGGTGGACCCGCCAGGTGTTTTAGGAAGGGGGCTTGTCTTTTGTGTAGCCCTTTGTGTTTTACTGCAGTCCTCTGGGGGATAACAGCCACCCTTATCAGAGTCATTTGGCATGCTATTTCCACTCTCAGGGGTAATGTGCTGCCCCCCTTGTTTTGATGAATATCCTGAGCAAAGAGAATTTCCACTAATACCTTGTTTTGTTCCTTCAGCTGACAAGGTTTGTCTACCTGGACTAACGGCACCTTCTTTGTTTGTTTTAGGCAGATGTTGCGTGACATCTTCCATAGCCTCCTTAGAGTCAAGTTTACAAGCCTGCTTCGCTGAATTTGTCGCACTTTGTTCTTGTGGGACGCCAAATGCAGATGAGGTGGCAGTCTGATTTGCCTGAAAAAGGGGAGTTGTTTGGAGCTGCTCCACATTTCTGTCTGTTGTCTGTTGTACTGCACTTGAGACTGCTGGGATGACTTCTGTTCTTGGGTCACAGGGGCTTTCTCCAGGTGTGTGCTTTCCACACATGTTCTTGTAGTCCAATTTAATTGTCTCTGGAGGCAAGGGTCCCTTTTCTGTCTCAATAGGGGCAGAGACACCCCCTGCATCTCCAGGGTGTTGGCTCCAATCTTGGCATTGGCCTGTGCTGGATCCTTCCTCCATATCAATCTCCCTGTATGCAAGGCTTGATTGCTCCGTGTTACACCCGTGAAGCGAATCCTGTTTTTGCGCAATGCTATCAGTCCCTCTCTCAAAAAGTTTGTCTGAGGGAGTCTGACCCTCCAATGCGTCTGTAAGCTTTTGTGAGTCTTTAGCAATAGCTGACACCAGTCCTCTTTGGACAGCCAATTTCTCCTCTGGTTCCTTGATGCTGCTGTTTCGTTGAACGTGAGCAATGGTCTGTTCTTTACATGCAGCCTTTGAGTCTCCTTTCTGCTGCTGAGATCCAGTGCTGATGTCAACTGATGATGGTGGTAGAGTGGCAGCTGCGACTGGCTGCAGGGCATGCTGGGGTGGCCCGGCCACATTCTGCGCAGCCGCGGAGGTGCCACCCAGCACAGCCACTGCCGGACAGGTGCGCCGCTGCACCGCCTCTTCCCCAGACTGTCCTGCTTCAGAACCGGCAGTGCTACACACTGAACCTGAAAGAACAGTGAGACATGTCATGTCTAACCCTTAACAAAACGCAAAAATACATGACACTCATATTGAGATGAACATCTAAACAATAAAATGCCTATGTGGAATCTGCTAACTTTTTCAAATTTTCTGTGCTTAATTGCAAGAGAAATTTTCAAATTCCAATCAATATTTAAACGTTGTGTTATCAAAGCTGAGAGAAAAAAAAGCATGCGGTGAAAGATTTAAAACAACGTTATGAGTGATGACATTACAATTCTGTGGAAAGTGTGTAATTCTACTACAGCTGCAGATTCCGAGTGCATATAACTTAAAAAGATTGAACTTAATAAACACCTGTATGTGATGAAGCAGTCTCTTCCGTGATTTCCACTTCCAGGATGCTGAGATCAAGGGTACCGCTGCATCTGAGGGTCTAAAGATAAACATTTGGAGTGAATTTCATGAATTCGTCCATCTATGTGTAACATCAAATATACAATCCTGAAGAAACAACACGTGCATAACGCCAAATAGAGAGAAAAACAGAACGCAAATTATAGATTAATTAAGCTGCAGAAGGACTCATTTCCTCAAACCCTATCTATTCTACGTGGTCGGTGGTTAAAATGCTGTTGCAGCCAAATAATTCAGAGCAAACAGGTAAAAATGGTGTTTCTCGTTGGCTGAATCTACAGTTGCGGACAGTTCCTCTCTTTTAGAACTATAGGAAATGCATAAGTATATATCGCTAATATTAATTTTATTGTATTTTATTGTAATTTTAAGTATTGTCATTCTGAACAGGAATACTAACTGCTCACAACTTTTAAAACACACACCTTATCACTTAAAAGTTACAAAGAAAAACTGTTGTATAGCCGGACATATATTGCCGGACAAACAGTCTCACTCAGTACAATAGTGCGGGTGCTTCACGTTCAGCTAGCCTTTAGCGACGAGTTACCGCTTGTTCGGACGTATTCTCCTACGAGAGCTCAAACTTCAGAAGATAGGATGTCGGTTAACGTGTAATACCGAACACAGATAACGAACGCAGCCGGCAGTTTTGTGTACATGAGGCGGGCGCGCACACATGGGCCTTTAGCAGGCTAGCAATGCTAATAGCTTATAGACGTTGCAATGGAGCCGACACGATAACGTTTCATTTATGGTGTTGGTGTTTAAATGACAGGGAGCTAAATTCCTTGACTGTTTGTGTAATAGTATGTGAGAGGGTGTCTGTTATTATCTAACTATCTGACTCAGACAAACACATTGAGATATAAATATAAATACACACACACCGTCTCAAGCTCTCACGCGCGCGCTGAACACACTGCTCGGGCAAAGAGCGCGCGTGTACACATCGGCTTCCATAAGAAGTTATGCACTGATCAAGAACAAACTATAACTCATCATTAGCCATATCGATAGTTTTTAGACTTGTCAATAAACAAATATATTGCTTGATATTTCTTATACACCCATTTACAGGAACGACGTCTTGACGTCACCGCGCGGGGTCACGCTAGACAAAAATGCCAGTCAACTGATTCGCGAACAAGTCGTTCTTTTGAGTCGGATCTTTTCGAAATGAAAGTTAGTTTAATAGTCGACTGTTAAAGAAAAATACGTTATGTAATTGTATGACAGTTCGATCAACAGATACGAAACAGTTGCGCTTTTTAATTTTAATAAAAAACATTTTAGCATTTTATTAAAAACTGTAAAATCATTGACAGGAAATACAAGTGCATTTAATACTATTTAATGTATGCAAAATTATATTTAGGTTCCAAATACATTGACATTACAAATAACTTTCAATTACAACGGTAATAAACAGCAAAATGTGCATATAAATAGCTTTATTGGGGAGTTTTAAAGCATGTAAGAGACCACTGGATGACAAAGAATCACTGAGTCGGTTCCTGAGCCGGTTCTTTGTTCGAAGGAACTGATGCGCAGAAATCAGTTGGACTTTACATCACTACAGTCAACAATTCTAGTCTGTCATGCTTACTATATACTGAATTAGCTGTATCTTCATGACTCATAGCAATGCATTGGTTAATATGACATTTTATATAAAAACCGCTTTGAATAAGAAGATTAAACAAACGCACTGGAGGCTAAAGTAACGCACAAATATTACAACTTGGTTGTTGTTGTACTCGCAGTGACAGGCGACAGTTTCGTTTTCAGCTTGTCCTCTCAAAAGTGTGCGGTACAAAGGAAACCGGAACCCATCTGAATTGCTAAGGATAATGGTACAATTCTATATTTTGCATTTAAAGTAGATTGTACGGAGGTAGCTGCAATGATAAAACGTGCTGTTGATCCACATTGAGTCAGCTCAATAAAGGCCGTACTGTACATAATCTTACAAAACCCATACTTTTAGCACCCGACCGCTTGAAAGTCAACTTGTCCCGCCATGTCACAATCCCCC